>VXBX01003939.1:352041-376579 GCA_013400415.1 Scytalopus superciliaris | reverse complement strand
GGGGGGGGGGGAAGGATAACTCATTATAAACTGGCCTAGACCATACATACTTTTTATCTACCTCTCCAGTCACATACCTCCTATCTTTTCAGAAGTGAGAAAGAGCAGCAGCATACTTCAGGGTTTGTGAAGGCCATATTAATAACATTCACTACTCAGTAACTAAATAATGCTTCCTGCACAGATGTGATTTTAGACCTAATTTTCACATGTGAAATGTTGCCTTCAAGAAAATGTTCAGTTGCCAGACAAGATCCCAAAAAACCACAAACACTTGACTTTGTTTAAAATTGTTCAAGGAAAAAAGACCGTACTAAAGCACAATGCTGTATATGTAACTACATCTCTAATACAGTTATAAAATATATTTTATTATTTGCTGAAAAGAAATAGAGACATATACAAAAGAGGCCAGAGGAGAGTAGATTTACTGGTATAGTCCAAGGACCAAGAAGACATAATGAGGTCTTTGCAAGATCTCCATGAAGCTTCCCTTATGTGCTTTTGGGGGGAACATCTCTCACTGACCCCTCAGGGAATGTGATAATTCTAAATTATGTTTTATTTGGATTCTTTATCTATACATGAAAATAACCTCCCTATACTACCTCCCAGTACATTATTTTCTTGGTTTTACCGTAAAGCCTCAGCTTTACAAATTACTTATTCTACTTAACTCTTCACCTTGCCCACTAAGATTACAGTATTTGTAGATTGCATTTGTGTGCAACCTAGAAAAAGACAGTTTAATCCTGTGTAGGCCTTGTGGAAATTACTGCAATAACTATTAAAGAAAACCAACAAAAGTCTTCCTGATCTAGGCAATTAAAATGAGACCCCATAAATTTGTAGCTAGCTAAGGCTTTTAGGAGGTGAGAAAGTACTCTTAATTGTCTCCCATATATTTTATCAATTTGAATTGGGAACCTGGCAGCTGCATATTTTGTGCCAGAGGTAAATGCTATGCTTGGCATACTACACCACATCTATTATTTATTTTAATTGAACTTAAGTCTGGTATTTTTGGGGGACATTAGATTTAGAAAAAAAAGACTAATTGAAGGACACATGTCAGGACTAGCTGAACAAAATGATAAGAAGTAGAGCATTGGGTATTAATACTGTTTACTAAATGTCTCTGAAAACATATGTTAGGAAGAGATATGATAACATAACAAATACCAGCATATATCTGATCCAGTATGTTTCACTTGAAATTTCACTGTCAGATTTACATAGGATGTAAAGTGAAAGCTATTTCTTTTTCTTATTATCTCTAATGCTGTGAAACTGGATACTACCTGGGTGCTTTGCTTTGAAGACACCTGAGAAGCTGAGTGTTTAAATATGAGACAGATATCAAGCCTTTTGCATCTCTAAGACTTTACTCTGTTTTAGGCAATTTGTCTCTGCAAACTATTTTTCCCTCATAATTTTTCTACATTTTGGATATTTTTTTATTTTTTTTTAATTTTGGTTTTCTTTAAATTTGTCACATACTGCATTCCTTATTTCTCGAGGTAAGTTGTTGTATATAATGTCCTAGATCAAAGCAAATACTGATACAGAGATGTCAGAAAATTGTTAGCCTAACCAATGGAGGTCGTACTAATTGTCTCTTCCATGGCCAGACAACGAGGATTCATTTAAACTTGAGTGATGGAAAATTCTTAGCAGAGGGTCTTCCTGGCTGGAACGTTTGTCCTGAGAGCAGTGGGATACAGTACAGCACAGCACAATAAAGACCCACCGCAGGGTGTTCTTTGCCAGATTTGTACTGATTTGCTGCACTTGTAATTTAGAGAAGTTTCAGGACTCCTGCAAACCAATGTTTAGCTTACTTCTGTTGGGTGGATAGTCCATGAGTTCACAAGAATTGTGCAGATCGTTAAGTGGCATTAAAGTGCACAGCTGTAAGCCATCAAAGGCTACTTGCTCTGCTGTTAAGATTTCCTACTAAAACAGAAGCAGATAGAAGTTTTGTCCCTTTAGAAACCCAGGCCATTCATATGCATGATGCTGCTAGACATCTTTCATACTCCCCACTTTACTTATTGTAGGTCTAGCTGGTTTATATAGCAAAAAAATTTCTTCTCACTGTGTAGTCTGACTCTATATTACTTCTAAATGTTATTTTGTATCTCATATGGCCTAACAAAGTCTTTTATTTCAGAAGACACAGAGTCCTAAACATTTCCCTGAAAATTCTGTTCAAAAAAAAAATCAATACATTTATTAATCTGTAATGACAATGAGAAATTGCTGTACATATAGCAATTTTTTTTTTCTATTATGAATTAAAGTTGTGTTAGTGAAATAATGTCTTCTGCTAGTTAGGAACGTGTAAGATAGGAAAGGGCGGAATTAAATTTGGCTGAAGGGCCTTGGTGCATGCATTCTCATATGCTTTGTAATTACATGCATAGCTGATATTTTTACCACAGTGTCTCTGCCTGTGCCAATGGCACAGGTGGTTACAACTGTGCTAGGGGATGCAAGATCCAACATCAGTCTCATCCTTCCAGATGCCTCATTTCTTTCTGTTCTCTAGTTTGTCTTAATATTGACTCTTTCTCCCATCCTCTGCAACTCCAGTTATCCTCCATTTCTTCCCACATTCACAGCAGCTTTATTTCTCCTTCCCGCATTACAGAATTATTGTCAGGTTGTTGGCGTGTGTGCCTGACCCATTTCAGTCTACAGCTGTCAGAACTGCCTGTTTCTTTACCCGTCAGCTGCAGATATAATTACAGTCAATTTAGACTTTACACTATGTGTTATAAGTGTATAGATATAGGAGAATCTACATCTTTCAGTACACAAATCTTTCCAATGCCTAAAATTTCCTTATGATTTTCTGCTTATGAATACTGAAAGGAATAGAAAACAAACAAAGTTTCTTTGCAAAATATGAAGCCCTTGATGAAAAGGCGTCAGAGCTACGCAGTGGAATGCAACAGTTAACAAATTTTGCTTGATTTTACTTAAAATCATCCAAATAACAAGTTGTTCTTGTAATGTTATTCTCAGAAACAGCTGAATGGTTTTCTCTGAAGTTTTTCTTAAAAACTACAAAACTAAGCTTGAAGTGGCAGGGTGAGAGTTTGGTAAAACATGAAAGAGTATCTAACAGTGGAAGGAATAGCTTTTTTGTACCAGCACTGCCACCTGTATTACACTTTCTTATAATCACAAATATTCTGAATGCACCCCAAGTGTTCTACAGAGATAGGGGGATAACAATAATATACAATATTTAGCAGCAGCAGTTGAAAAGTAGTAAAATAAAAAAAAAATCTTATTGGAAAACACTCTCACAACTGTTTAAAAATCTGTCTGCCTTCAGTTATCTATCAATGTTGGTTTTGTTGTTGTGGCTGTTGTTATGAACATGCTAGAAAAAAAACCTAATCTTGTCCTGGAGTGATTATTGCTTTATATTCATAATATTGGAAAATCCTGTCATGCAAAATATTGAATGCATACATGAATGATGATAGTTTTGTGGGGGTTTTTTGCCTAGCATGAATGAGAGAGTGTAAATCTGGTCAGTCATATATTTATGCCATGCACATTTTTTAATTTTATGAAAAATAGCTGTAACTTAAATCATAAGGCAGCTTTAGTGATTCACTTCAGCTGATAGACATAGCTTTTGTAACACTGGAGCAATAACAATTTAAATGCATACTGCTCCACTCATGACTAGGCTCCAAAAGCAGTAGGCACTGGAAAAGGACTGAATAAATGAACACTGAGAAAAGAAACAATTTAAAATACTTTTTTAAAAACAGGACTGTAGCTATGAGCTCCCCAGGCAGCATATTTGACGGTATGCAGTGAGAAGTAAAAGAATTTACAACGTCTCAGACCTGAACATCTAATCAATAAGACAGCAAACAAGTCCAAGGTAGCTGACTGCAGTACATACCACCTACCTGTGCGTACGATATATGATCTAAATTTAGTAGGGCATATTGCAGTCAGTGACTACCACACTGTTTTGCCCTACATAATCACTCAACTGTTGCTCTGTGTTCTCTCTTTATTGGTATGGTCCACTTTAATTGGACACATTTTCAGTTTTTGTACATGCTGCTGAGAGAAAGTATTTCCAACAGTGGGAAAGCAGGATTAGTCATACACCCTCCCACTCCCCCTTGCAGATGCTGTGCCCATAGCCTACCCAGAGGATGAATGTGGGCTGGAGATCATATGGAATCTGCATCTGACTTCCTCTGAGATAACATGAGTGGCATAGTGGTATGAAGGAAAACAACTAGCTTCAGATCTTCAAATAAAGTACCTCAGGGAACTAAAGAAGTACCTTTTTGGTGCCTTGTATGAAAGATATAATGAATGTATAGCCTACTCCTTGCTTTGTTTTTCTATCCTATAGCATTCTATAGGTTTAGGATAAATCAATACATTCTTTTACAAGACAGTCTTGTGTAAAGCTGAGGTGAGAAGATCTGCATGATCCTGCAGCTATCAGTGGTGTTAAGTGTGAGCCTACGTGCCCCATCAAGTTGAATAAAGTTTCTTGGTTCTGTTGCTGCAAAGAGGCAGTCAACTGTATGACCAGAGATGGTTTCAAACTTCAAAATTATAACATTTTTATTATCTTCCAAGAACACTCAATTTATCAAGCTAAGAAACACTCCCTGCCACTTCTTGTTCTGCTTCTTGTTCAGCCTTGTCTGGCCTTTGTGATAGATCCATGTCTCTCACTAGGATGCCACCACTTTTGTCACCATGCTTTACTTCATCTAAACAAGTCCAGTCTTCCTGCAGCAATGATATTCAGCCTTTGAGCTTATGCTGTGAATCTGCTGCTCCTAGGACCTCCCTGTTCTTTAGGAAGCTCTGCTGATGCAGCAGCTATTCCAAAGCCAGTCTCTTAAGTGGACAGTCCCAGTCTAGTCACAGTCCTATTTCACTTTCACTTTTGGCCCTGAAAATTCAAGACTATGGTTCTTTGGTGGGAAAAAAGTTATTTCCTTTTCTTAATGTCTTAATGTGAGACTTAATATTTCAATGTCTCAGACTTATGGTCTTAGATTTAATGCCTTTTTAGCTAAGTATTCCCAAAAGCACTTATTTCCAGCTGTGCATAAAATTAATATCCAAAACATAAGGAACAATATAGCTGAGCCAATCCCTTAGTTACAATGGAGAAAAGTTAATCACAATAAATGAAGAAAGTATTTACAGTAAAAAGTGTGTCTAAGAAAAAGAATTAAAAATGTAAATGTTCACAAATAATAATAAAACACAAGTCAGAAGTACCATTGGAAACCTAGTAGTACATTAAAAGAGCTAATTTACAGCCTTCTTCTGTCCCCACTCCAATTAGGATAAATGATCACTAAATAATCCTATAACAAACATTTTCTATAATTAAGGTTTGAGGTTTCTAATAGATGTTTGGATACAGCTTATTTGGAAAATTTTAAAATTTAACAGATCTAGTTGAATTAAATGAACTCTCTGTATGGCAACAATGTGCTTTAACTTCAGAAACAAACTGCTTTCTTTTATCAATGACTTTTACTTATCAGTGCTCAGTGTCTTACATTTACTCTTGTTTTAAGTACATATTTTTTGTTGCATGATTTATTTCATAGGCAATTTAAATTACCTAAAAAATCCATTTCTTGTGAGAAAAACAAAGACAACAATTTATTTACTTATGTCCTCTTCTAACTAAATAAGCATCTGTATACCATCCAATACAGCTGTCAAATTACAATTGTTTACTATTATACAAAAAATATTCAAACAAGATCAGATAGAAAATTATTCTGTTGAAAGTTATTCACTGATCATACCTGTAAGGCATACAGTCATGCATGTGAAGAACATGAATATCTTTATGCCTTACACAAGGGATCAGTGCTACCCAGCCTGAGCAAGAAGCTGCCACGAGGACAGGATCACCCGGAAGGGGAGGAAAAGGGTCTCTTGTACCTGCTTTTCATCCAGATTTGGGCAAAGAAGCCTGAGAATTGTTAAGGTAGAAGGATTCATGTGCTAGCTTGGATATTGATTACAAATACTCATGACCTCTGTCACCCTGTAGAGATTTTATAAATACCATAAGCAGACATGGCTTTTTGGAGGTACAGTTTAGGATTGGTATCTCAGACAGCTGCTTTATTGCTCTTTGCCTTCCAAAGAAGAAACTGGGAGACTTCACATGGCTGCTATGTGTTGAAATTGAGAGCTAAAACAGCACAGGCTTGGTGCTGAAGGCAGAAAACAACTTCTTGTAATCCTCTAGCAGTATAGTTTTCTTTCTTTCACACATGGTACTAAACCCTAGTTTGAGGGACCTATATTTAGCGCTCTAATGCAAAAATAAGGAACAACCACACATCTGAGAGATCTCTTAGGGAGAAGGGGAGGTAAAGAATTGACTATGAAAGACATTTTCTTTGCTATATGGAAATTTCCAACCCGTGCTCTTCCCTCTTGGTCCTGCCATAACAGAACAAACAAGGTATTATGAGACTATATTTCTCTCCATACACATAGCAGAGTCTGGTTGTGCCTTAACAATACCAATCAGGAGATATTTATAAGGCAATATGAAAATACTGCTCTTATCATCTTCTGTTCAGAAATGCAAATCTCCCTAGAAATCAGCTGACAAAAAAAATTAGTAACATTTTGACAGGCCTGGAGGGAACAAACTATATGGATGTATATGGATGACATTTGGTTTAAAGAAAATCAGAAAAAGAAAAGAAGTCAAGAAAAAATTCAATGTGTTTCTCACAAATTGATGCTATGTTTTGAGATCAATACTAAACATGGATGATTATAAACCATCTAACCATTTGCACTTAACAAACGATTTTACCAGTTGACACATCCATGAATTTGATACCCACACTTTTCTTTACTAAAACCTGCAACAGTAATTGGTGCTAAGGATTCAGTGTTTTCTCTGCAAGATTACAAAAGGCACCTCTATTATTCTCTGTTTATATAAAAGAATGAATCAGAGCAAATCAAATGCCTAAGCCTTATAAAGTAGGGTAAAGAGCTTTCTTTGGAGAAACTTGGAGAAAAGTTCTGATCTCCTATGTAACGTGTTTTCTGAAGGTGCTGGAAAATAGCATTTTATCTACTCATCAACTTACCTCATACTAAGGTCTCCAACATAAAACAACTGTTTATTTGAACCAACCCACTAAGCATCCAAATAAAAACAGTAACTGGGGTCTGGGAACCTGATTGGCTTTTGCAGCAGGAGAATGATCTAGGAACAGTCACATCTGCCCTCTGTTTCCTGAATTGCTTCATAGATTTTGAAACAAAGCTCAAAAGTGAGCATCAGATCCATACTCGTGGTCACAGTGGATGGGTTTTCATAAATTATACTATACCGCAAATACTTTAAAAATAAAAAAATAGTTATGCTACTCTTTAATATATGTCATGGTATACAATAGTTAGATAAGTTGAAAACCCATAATGTCTATCAAAAGACAGTGCATGTAAACAGAAAAAAAAAAAAAAAAAAAAAGATGACGAAGTAACTTAAGAGAAGAATTACATCTTTTCTTTCTGTTTTTCTCTCTTGCATATTCTTGTTGATCTAGACTATTTGTCTTCAGAATGTAGTTAAACTTACTGTATTTATTAAAAACTATGTTCAAAACGAGAAAACCAGCACATATTGTTGCAAATTGATGCTGAAATATAACAGATGGTATATTATTTATATACCATTTCAATTGCATAGATATATTTTTTAAATCTAAAATTATTTTATTTTGCATTTAAAGTGATTCTTATTTGACCAGTGCAGTCAAATGCCCAAAAGAGGCACACTAGCATAAGTAGATCTTCTTTGAAAGTTTTGCTTTTTTTTTTTTTTCCCCTTTGAGCAGCTAAATAAATAGGAGCACCAAGGCCTGGAAAGAGAAGCAGGTATGGAAGAAGTTTGATCAAGGTCTCAATTTCAAAGGCAGGATGCAGAATAATACATACCTGTTTAAATATATAGTCTTTTGCTCTGTGCTGAAAACAATCACTTTCTTTCCATAATACTACAAACACCCTTTATACACCTAAACCTACCAAAGGGATAGGCCCTGCTGTCAGTTTCCCAGATCAGCTTTTTCCCCTCTAGTTGCTTTGCTGATCTCTAACATTTCCCATCTCTTTTGAGACAGTCTGGTATGTTACCGCACCAGTCTGATTTAGGCTATAAGCAGTGGGGGGCAATGATTGCTATGAACATGTCCAGCTGGGCACACAGGGCTTTGGCACATTGGGATCCCAATCTAGCTACAATTTTTGGGGGGATCAGTGTGTGCTGGTTTAAAGGTAAACCATAGGGAGAAATGAACCTGACTCAAGAGAGATTACAAGTCAGAGTTACAATTTACTAAAAAGGTTACAATAAATGCAACGATACATAGAAAAATTGGTTTTAACCCACAAAAACCAGAGATATAACCCAGCACAAACAGAACAGTGTTCATTAGCACCTGTGCTGAGTGCCACATAGTCCTCCTGAGTGCAAAGTAAAAGGAAAGGAAAAACCTGTTGGTGAGGATGATGCTTATAGTCTTGTCAACAGTGGCAGTCCAGTCCTGGATCCAGCAAGTGGTACCCCAAGTCCCAAAACCCACAGATTATTTATGCTCAGGTTCAGGTGGCAATGCCAAGTACCTCCCCATTGGGGTGGAGAGTTTCACAGTGGGTGATTTAATTCTGTTAGTCATGAATATTTTTGCAATCCTTGATGGCCCATTAGCAGACCTGACTTCTCAGGCTGGGTGTGAAGGTGCTAATGCCTCCCTAGAGGGAAGTTATCACAGCAGTCATTGGTTTGAATGCAGGAACACTCCCCTATCTCACAGGGTTCTTTAACACCCAGCTTGTAGCCTGAGGTGTCAGGTGTGCCCTGGGCAGCTGCTGCAAACAATCCATTATTAACAGTTGGAAGATGTTTAAGGCAACAACTTAAGAGTTTCTGATCACCACAAGGAGCAATGAGCAGTGGTGGATAATAACACTGTGGCTCAGCTACCCTCAATCTTCTCTCCTTTTCCCTCTTTATAACCACTCCCAAGTGGGCTGGAAAATTGTTCATATCCAAATTTCTCTAGGTAAGCATGTCAAGCTCTAGGCAAGCAAACCTAACACTGACTTCTGTGATACACCTATCTGTACTAGAGTGCTTGAGTTCTTACAGGGTATCTTGAATTTCACATGTTTAATTTGGATGTCAAATTCCTTCTGCAGCAAGATATTCATGCTGCATCTTTAATAGACCCAGACTCTTTCTGAGTGATGTGAGATAAACACAAATGTAGCCCTCCCTTTTTACTGCCTTGAAGTGTTGATGATTCTCATAACAGTTTCATGAACCTAGGTATATTTAGTAGGACAGTGTTTTGGTTGAGGATTTTTATTTGTGGGGTTTTCTTAAGCTACAAAGTCATGAATTCATGTGAGCATCCATCTTCATTAAAAAGAACAGAACAATCCAAAACTCACACAAATACTGGGGGAAGATTGAATCAAACACATTTAGTTTAAAATCCAAGGAACTGTAACAAAGATTTCTAAATGCTATTTTTATAGATGACTTTAAATCAATTCTTAGGAATTTTGAAGGTCTGGCTTAAATACTTTAGAGTTGCCAGTACTACCTCTTTGTCAAACTGGGGTCTAGTCCTACTACAAACAATGGGAAGTATCCATTTCCCCTTTTGTCACATGCCTACATGTAAGTTAAGTCACAATGCCTTGCCTACAATTAATGGTAAAAAAATAAAAGATGATTAGTGGGTAAGGTGAGTGCCAAAACCATCTTAATTCTGAAAGTAACCTGTGTCTGCCCAACACTGCTATCTAACACATGGGGTAATCATAGCCTTTGGAAATCTTTCAACTGTATTTAGAAAACGCTGGCTGATATCAGCACTGATAGAGCATGGGTGCTCACAAAACTCTATAAACTTTCTTCACACTAATATCTTCTAATATGCATCTATTTTTTTCCCTGAGTATCAACAAATTCCTCTACAGTATATCAGTTCCTCGAGGTTTTTGCTTAAAGCACTTGCTGGCACCTGTTCTTGAATGGATTGGCTTTTCAACACTTGTCAGTTTTACTTAAATCATGTATTTTTATACTTATTGCTTGATATGGTTTACAGCCTGTTTAAGAACTATTTCAATTACTTTTTACAAAATTTGTTATCCTTTTTCCTCATCTATTTAAGGATGCATTTGAGGTTTGATCCAGTCCCATATCCTCAGGTATTTAACCTAATCACAGTCTATACTTATATGTATTTGGAGTAAGTATAAGTATTAGAAGTAATAAGGGAGGGAACGAAGCACATCTGCCTGTCGGAGAGTGAGACTGAGAAACTAAACTATGTTCGTTCTCCATTAGACATAGAAATAAATGTTTTAGTCCTCTTTTTTCCCCTTCACTGGTTTTTGTCTTTTCCAGCACATAGGCCACCTTGCTGACTCATCTGTATAGCTACTATTTACTGCTGTTTATTCTGTTCCTAATTGCCATTTCCCGATCTTCAGTAATATTGTGTAATGAGCAAAGAATAACTTCATTAATTTAGATTAACCAAAGTCCAGATCAATTAGTAGACTGTAACAAGACTGTAAGACTGTCTTGTTCTTCCATCACCCATGACTAGAGTTGAACAACAGAAAAGACCACACTGCTGTTTTCAAGGCAAGGGTGGTCCTTTATAGTTTATATAACTGCTTGAATTGAGTGATCATCTTTATGCACACTTCACAGTAACCTCACTTCACCACCCATCCTGCCTCTCCTTTCTAGGGCTAGCATATTAATAATTTACTTCTCACTGAGAGCAAGTTTCCTGTAACTTAACTTCAGAAGCTGTTGGGTTGAATGTTATAACAAAAACAGTGAAGGGGCATGCTGAAGAGCAGTGTTGTTATGTCCCAGAAAGCAGCTTTACTCCCCACCTTCCATATGTTTTGTAAATGGCAGAAAGGACTGTCAAGGATGAATGGATATATGGTTGCAAATTTCAGAAAGGGACAAAAGGGAGATGGAAAGGAGACTCAAAAAAAATCTGATGGTGGTTATTAATAAAGCAATTCTATTTGAATTATGAACTCTGTTGCTGAACAAAGTCCACTAACAACAACTTGTATGAGGCTTCCTGAGGAAAACTTCTTGTGTGAAATACAAAGCAAGGCAAGTCTGAAAAGTTTACATGAGTAGAAAGGGGAGGAAGATCAAGCTTTTTTTTTAGCTTCTGAGAAAAATGTTATGGTTATACTATAGTTAGAGATATATCTGGCTGATCAGTTTTCAGACACTGGCGTAAAAGTCTTGTCAACACTCTTTCTACAACAAAACCCCAGACACATGGATCCCACCCTTACTGTACCCCCTACTCCTGACTGTGAGCTAGTCTCAGAACAGGAGACACAATGACCCCTTAGAGAGATGGGTATGGTACTGTGTCAGAGACTTTTATGTGCCCAAGCACCTCCTAGCACACAAATAGAGAAATCATAATAAATCATGATAAATTGAATGTGCTATATCTATTCAGATTTTGGTAGATAAATACTGCAAATAAATTCTTACTTTTAATGCAGTTTGACCTATGTAGTTTGACTAGAAACTGATGGAATAATGTATATAATTCACCACAAAATACAAATTTAACAGCAGAAACACACATAAAATAGATGTGGCTGATAGGGGTATTCTAATGGTTACATCCATGGGAAACACATCTCTAATATGATCCCACTGTCTGGGAGTATAAGCACAGTGGAAGTGGATTTAGTAGTATCATTGGTCCCACTCCAGGACTTCAGGAGCAATGTGAACCTCATCCATGTTTTCCCAAATACAAAAATATGAGCCTCTGCAGGACCATTTAGTACATTGTCTCTACAAGACAATGCTGCATTACTGTATGTTTGACTCTATTTGCAAAACATTCTCCCCACAAAGGCAGCTGTCTAGCTTGGCACTTGGCCCCACAGCAATGCTGTCAGTACTCCCACCTTGGACATGTCCACATTCACACTGCACTTGTGTCAGGTAAGGACTGTCCATTTAAAACCTGGATATGGAATCCTGGAGAGGAACTACAGGTAATTAATAATAAATTTATTACTTACATGGCTACATTGAGCAGGGAAATAGTCTCTCACTCATTAAAATCTGTGCGTACATTTTTCAAACTGTATTTATAGAACTACTGACTATGATTTTCTAAAAATTAGTTTATTCTGCCTTTTGTTTTCTGTATTTTAATTTTTTTCTCTCCAAAGTGTATGCAGACTTGTATGCTCCTTAATGAAAAATGCTGTGTTTAAATAAATGAAGCAATGTTTCCTCTTCCACCTAAGTAAAGTTGTCAAATTTTTGACTCTAAAATTCTCATTTTATTAAGACTGCATTCTGCATTAGCTGGAAAGTTTTGATGTCACTTGAAGTACTATCATTCATTTCCTTCAGGAGGCCATTGCTGGTAAAATCACTGTTTATCCATCATAAATGTGTTACATCATAATGTTTTATTACATATACATAAGCAATACTTTGTGAGATTTTTCCTAGGAGAAAGACGTTTATTATTCACTGAGTATATGGAGTCTGAAGTTAAACAGGCAACTCAATTCCCTCCTCTCAGTGGGAACAATTGTGGAAAGCTTGTCATAGGAGCAGTACAGGCATCATCTTGACCCAAACTCTTTTGATTTTTACCTTCTGCAGCATTAAAGATATTTTGGACCTGTTTGTGAATGTCAGAAACAAATTCACTGTCTGTGAAGCCTGAAGGTCTGAATGAACAAATCATAAATAAAATGCCAGCACATTCCAAAACTAGCCATGGTAAGCCAAAGATGTAGACATTATGCTAACAGCAATTCTCAGGCAGAAAACTATTAGGTTGCAGGATCATATAATACCCCAAAGACCATTGAATCCAATTCCTGGCCCTGCACAGGACCATCCCCAAAAAACATATCATGTGCTTGCAAACATTGTCCAAACACTTCTGGAACTCTGTCAGGCTTGGTGCTGTGACCACCTCCCTAGGAAGCCTGTTCTGGTGCCCAACCACCCTCTGGGTGAAGAACCTTTTCCTAATATTCAACCTAAACCTGTCCTGACACAGATTCATATCTTGGGTTCTGACACTGTTCAGAGAGGTCAGTGTATGCCATTCTGCTTTCACTTGAAAGAAAGTTGTAGACTGCAATGAGGTCTCCCCTCATTCTCCTCCAGGCCAAACAGAACAGGTCACCTCAGTCTCTCCTTATACAGCTTATCCTCTAGACCCCTCATTGTCTTCCTGAAGGAAGTTGGAGGAAAAGAGAGAAAAGCAATGAAATCACATCTTTTGGAACATGAATAGAGGACTATATGGCATTTCTGAGTGTTGATTGACAGTTTCCCAGTTAACAGAAAAAAAACTAAAGAAAGCTCATCTACAGAAACATGGCTCCTTAAAGTCAATAGAACTGCTAAGGGTAAGCACATGCATATATAGTTTGTTGGGGGATTGTAATTTGTCTTCCAAAGATCTAAGACTGACATTAAGTTCCAGCTTGAAAAAAGAAACCCTAGTCCTCCCAATGAATTGCATCAGAGGTTTTGGGAGTGGGGAGGTGCTAGTTGTTGTTGTTGTTGTTATTAGTAGTATTATTGGATATGGAACTTAATGAGATGTATCACATCCTGGAGTCCAGAGCCTATACAGTCATTTAGACTAGATCAGCTCAAAGCTCAAAAGACTGTACAAATCATAGCATTTGAGAGATGTCAACACTTTACATGCACTTTGCATACATATGAACAGAAAAAAATCAACAGAGGTTTGAGTCATTTGTGTTTTGTAATATCTCCTGATTTATGCTTTATTATTAAGAAATTGCAGTGAGAAATGGCAATTTTTTAATGCAAGAAGAAGTACAATTAGTTAGGAAAAAAAAATGAGCCCTTTAAAATTATTACAGAGTGGAAATTACATGTGCATTATCTAAGATTAGTAGAAAATTCTTAAGAAGAGGAATATTCTAAGTGTAACTTCAGAATAGGAAATACATATAGAAAGTTTCCTGTGGGTGGCTGTGCTAAAATGAGCTAAATTATCATTCTGTCTAAACTTTTTTGTATTCAGTAATTTGCCATTATTGTTGCCAGCAATTTACTAAGAGCATGAAGGGGGAAGAATTATAAAAGATTTAATTAAGGAATTCCTTAGAAACACAAGCCTCAAACGACACCTCATACTTAAAACTTACAAGTTAATAGGAGGCTTGCAGCTTCCAAATTCATAATTATGTCCCATAGATAATTGTTTGGCACAATTATGTCTCTGAGCAGCGTTCTGTTACCAAGAGAGAACTTGGAAAAGTCAGGAAAAGCAGAAGAGTTTACTTGCCAAATAAGAATTGCAGCATTCTTAAAAACAAGGAAACAAACAAACAAATA
Source organism: Scytalopus superciliaris (assembly GCA_013400415.1). NCBI lineage: Eukaryota > Metazoa > Chordata > Aves > Passeriformes > Rhinocryptidae > Scytalopus > Scytalopus superciliaris. Next base: position 362,088 of record VXBX01003939.1, on the reverse strand, counting down.
AACAAAACCAATTGGAAATCAGTTTCACTGTAAAAGTGCTTGTTCAGTTTTCTGGCCATTTTTTTCTGTGAGTGGGACAACGAGTTTGGGGGTTTGCAGACATAAAGAGAGAGATTGATGGTGAGGAAGATTTAAACTCCCACAAGAGGCTGGGCAGGAAGCTAGCTTCTTTACAAATTCTAACTTTTTTCTCAGACACTTGAAAGAAAAATATTATCAAAGAGATCCCCAAGAGCTAAGGTGTTATTAAAAATGATTTTACACAGCCCTCTGGAAAACAATTTTTCAACATTCAAATCTTACATCTGCATGTTACTTATACTACTTCACAGGAATATTTGGACCAGTAAAAATTATCAGTAAAGTAGTGCTCAGAGTTGCTAAAGAAATGTCTCTTCTCTCTTTTCAAAAGCTCACTTTATACCATGTGGCTCATAAGGCTTGCATGGTTACACCACACATACTACAGTTTTGGACAGTCTCAGGAGGTGTCTTAGTCGATGGCATTATCTAACAAAGCATAGTTTCAGCCAGAGACAGAGAAGACTAAAGTTAAATAAGATGAGTGGGCCCTGTCAGAAATTGTTTCCAGTGAACATTTAAGTTCAGCCTTTGAAACCTGTCATTGATAAATATTTTCCAGGATATGTGGAGACCTATTAAGAAAACTGCTTCATGTAACTCAACAGAACTACACTACAGTGCCCAACAGCATGTGCTGTTGTCATTGAGATAAACAATCAGCTATTGGTTTGATGTTGTAAGGACATTATTAAACTCATAGATGAAATTTGATTGCCTTAAACAGTTGAGTAGTTCTTTAGAATTATTTAACACAAATGAAGAGTCTTGAAGAAAATTGTGACAAAGAATTTTTAGTAGAAAATTCAAATTTCCATCAACACACATACACAAAACAGTCAATAAGAAAATTCCCTCCAGTTCACTAAGAATTCATAGGAAGTAGTTTCAGTACAATGAAATTTCAAGGTAAACACATTTATCTCAATATTTGGGATATTTCAGAGGAGGAAAAAAAAAAATCAGTGTTGATGAGAAGAGGTAACTGTGGTAATTGAACTTCCCAAGATAATAGGAAGACCATGAGAAGTATCCTGCTGGATTAAGTGAATACTCCATCTAGCACAGGATTTTGTTTCTGACAGTGGCAAAACCTTCTGACAATTTTCTCTATCCCTCCTTCCCTTCCCTAGGACACACTACCATTGAATTAAAGATATTGCAGGTCACATTCATGTTTGTTCATTTCATATGTATTCTTTGCAATTTTAACCTGCTGAAACCATCTGCTATCCTCAATCTCCCATGGTGAAAAGTTCCCGAAGTTTGCCACCCATGGTGTAAAGTACTTTTAAATATTTTAAACTGATTTCAGTACCATCTAGTGTCCCCAGGTTCCTGTATTATGGGAATTGGTGAACCATGGATATGCATTCTTCTTACTGTCACCTGCATGATTTACTTGGTTATGCCCTCCCTCAGTCTTCTCTGCTCCAAACTAAACAGTCAAAACTGTCTAGCCTTTCATTACAAGGCAGCTTCTGCATGCCTTGGATCATTTACATATTTTCTAGTGCTTCTACATCTCTCTTGAGATGCAGAGACACACATTCAAAGTGTGACTGTATCACAAAGGGACACCTTTGTTTTTCCAGTGCTCTCAATCTTCTGTTGTGTACAATGGAGATATAGAATATAATTTACTTTAATTTTGCCACACAATTAGAGAAAAGATTGTCTTCTTGCCTCAAAAGCCACTGCTGAATTATCTTCTTAAATGAGTACCTAAGCTTTTAAGTTAAAAAATAAAAACTGGTATATCCAAGGAAACTCCACACATCAGATTTAGAAGAGTTCTTTGGGGTCCATACTGGGTTTTATTTGTCTGCATAGTGCCTGAATAAATAAGTTTTGTACCAAGTATGAGTATAAAGCAGGTAAAATTAAAAAAGTCTTCCCTAGCCCTAGAGACAGTGGCTTAGTTTTGTAACCAATCCCAGTTTCCACTGGAAACAATCAGTCTGGAATGATGGCCAAAGGCTGTTGCACATACTCCTTGCATAATGGCTTTCACACATGAAATCATACACCACCAGTTCAAAATTTCACTTACAAAATATTAATCCTCAAATCAAATAAGGTCACAAGGCAATAGACAATGATACTAATCTTTTGCCTGTTGGAGCTTGTTGCATTTATGTTTTTTTCAATGAGTGAACGCACAGCCAGATAATTACCTCATTCTGAATGGAGAATAAAAAGAAAAGAAAAAAAAAAAAAAAAAAGGGGAACTGAGACTTTGATATAGTCATCACATTTTGGCAAACTGTCCTGGAACTGGGAGTGAAGAAACATCCTTCATCTCAGTACCGGCCAGGTGAAAACGCAATTGGTGTCCTTAAGCATAGACTCTCTTCACATTTTCTCAAGGTGAACAGAAAAACAGACAAAAATAAGATTTACCTGAATCATTCTAGCCATGCAAGGGGAAAGGTGTGCTTCTGCTACCCTCTGAAGTGGAGAGCTTTTCCCTCCTGGATCTTCAAGAGGAACTTGTGCTTTCCCATTGTACAATGAGACCAAGGATGGAGGTCAGAACAAAGAATGGGGTTGTGCTGTCCCTACAGCCCACTGCAAGATGTAACTGGTCTCTGAAGCATTTATCTATCTCTAAAAATGTGGAAAAATGGAAAACTTACTCATATATTGACTATTATTTTCTTTTCTCATCCTTGTTTTGTAGCCTAGTTAAAAGGAAGGTGTATTTCTAATTGATCTTACTGGTACAGAGACTAAACAGATGAAATAATTTGTTTCTATTTCTGCCAACACTGTATGCATGTTAATATTTTAATCTCTAATTTTCATAAGAGAAGGATCTGTGGCATGCTTTTTCATCTCTCACAGACTCAAATCCATTCCTATATTGAGGGTCCGCCTTCATGCACTCCCGAAAAATTAAGATTTTTCTGGATACAGTAACATGACTCACTGTTGGTGAACATCATTAACAATGTCAAATTCACAGAAAGCAGAATCAATGAGTTTTATTTTACTAGTGACCTAAGGATATGGCTCATCAACCGGGGCAGAAAGATGTAAAATTCTCTTTTAGTGCTGAGCATAACAAAGGCAAAGAAACAAGGCAATATCTGAAAAGAGATTTAAGGAAGTCCAAATGTTAGTTCTATCAACAAACCCCATGATGTGAAATTAGGGAACAAAATTCTACTAATTTCTTCAAATTCTCTCCTCATTTGTTGCCACATATGTTGTACTGCGCATTGTGCTAACCACCCATATGGCTCTAGTCACAGCAAGCTTTTCTTACCAGCATCCTCAGTCCTAGCAAAACACATCTTCTTGAAAGATAATTTGATTTCAGTAATGTGGCCTATTCTATAATTATATGTTTACTTACAATAACTAGGGTGAACAGGAGTGATTTCTAAAAGAACTAATGATACTTACATGGTTTGCATATCAATGAAATAAAAAAAAAGAAGTTTGGAATCCAGATAGTAATTAAAAGTCTAATTATGTGGTTGCCACATCTCTACACCAGACAGTTTTCACAGTATGTAGTCTGTGACTAATAGGAGCATAAATATGGAAATCACCTATATTTTAGACAAAAGTTTTTCTTTAGCATGTATGTGTCTGTGGTGTTGCATCCTCTCCCCACTCCTCCTTGGGCCACACTATGATCACAAAAATGCTTGTTAGGCCTTGGCCTTGATAAACAGCACCTGGGCTAAGTTCCTCTTGAGTTTACCACAAATGCTGTCTGCTCCCAGGAACTTATGTTGTCTAATGAGCTCTTCTTTTTCTAACAGCCTTGGAAACTTATTGTTCTTGCCTGAATAACAACCCAAGTGGAACAATTTTGTTATTGGACTTTCAAATAAAGTTACCAACCTAAATTGCGGCCAGGATGGAAAATTGCTATGACTAAAGCCAACTGCCTTGTGACCCAATAAACAGCAGTCCTAAGTGAGGCCGTTTGAGCTCTCCTGGACCACAGCAAGCTGTGACCAGCAATGTCCCTCTTAGTAGCTCATGTCTCAGAGCCAACCAACTCTCAAGTTTGCTATACTTGGAGGACCATGGCTGAATGCTACCAATGGAGCCTGGGCTGATACCACTGCTCCTTGAGGCTCAACATTTCATCCTTCGATGCAAAGGCATTGGACATGAGTATTTTACTGAATTCAAAGGGAATTTTTCACAGATATGTACATGCTCCTTTAGGTCTGTGTGTATGCAAGTGTGAATACGCTGTAGTAAATGTGCTATGAATGTTGTTCCCTTAGATTCTCAAGTACTTTAGATTCATAAGTTAGTCCTGTAAATGAGTTACAGTTGTACTAAATTCTTATAGAATCTTTTGTTAAATTGTTGCTGTTAAATCTTGAGGCCTGAACTATTGGTCAAGTCCAGGGCTAAGTTTGGCAAGGGGGTCCCATCTGAACCTTGTGACTCAATGGGAGAGTGTCCCTTATTCCTTTTGTCCTTACCCTTTCCTATCTTTACCCTTTTCCATGTCCAGCATCCACAGAGACAATTTTTGGTTGATTTTTGTCTTAGATTGATTGATTTTAGATTTTAGTTTGCTTTTTCTCTGTGTGCTTCAATAATTTATTAAGTAGTAGAGTGAACCTTGCTAACCGACTTTATATTAAACCTGCCTTTGCTGATCCCTTTGTGGGTGATTCTTAAAACACTCATTTGCAACAGTGTCCTACCATATACACTTTCAAAGAGACTGTCATTCAAGTGTCAATGAACATCATTCAAAATGACAGGAAGTACAAGATAAGGATCTAAAATTTGCATTTCTATAAACGAGGACAGAAACAAGCAAGCAAAAATCACTGCTGAAGGTGTTTAAAACACTTATTCAGTGTTTGAGAAAACTCTTTTTGCATTAACCTCAAATATGTATGCAAAACTAGGTAATTCAAACACTACTAGGTTCTGGGATTTGGGTATTTTTTTCAAAACCAGCAGGTTAGTGCATATGGAATAGAGATGGAGCTGGAAAAAACCCCACCTCCTTAATTTTCCAGTTTGAGGATTTTTATTGCAAAATCTATGTGGATTCATTTGGGAAATTAAAAATTTGCAGGTAAAATGCAATAGGTAAATTTTGTACTTAATACATTTTTGCTTCCTTTAGGGAGAAGACACTGGAATAAAAATTTTGTAAGTGCACTTAATATAAAGAACATTAAAGTTTTTCTTCAGTTTTGATTTTCTGGGAATTTAATCTGCTTGTTTATTTAAATTATAATACTAATAATTCAGCATGCTGCTTTGGAATGTTTTTTCACATAACCTTTCCAACAAACAGAAACATTTTCAACATGCTATTCAATCACTGAAACTTTGTTTTCTGAATCTCATTTTGAAAATATCTGTGTATAGCTGTAGCATTAAAAAAAAAAAAAAGGCTTTATTTTCTTTTCAAATTTGTCAGCAAAATGACAGTTTGACCAGACAACAAACTTTATTTTACTTAAAGAGAAAAATAAAATCAAAATCCATTTAATTTATTCACAGCTTTTATACAAAAGCTGTAACAGTGTGTTTCTGAAATTATTATATTAATGCAGAAAGCATAAACTTTATACACAGTTTAAGAAGCAGCAGGTATTGTGTCAGTTCATAATTCCTGCGTACCTTGAAAATAATGTTCTGGAATCTAATGCAATGTTCTTTGCAATCAAAATGAACATCTGAAATTTCTTATGTATAAATGTATGTATAGTATCTTTGAGAAAGCTTGAAAACTATCACCTAAAAAGCAGACTTTTCTTTAACAGACATTCTAGTAGTAAATAAAATATATTTCATGGCATTTTAACCTGAATGTATTTTTTGTTCATCAGTTGATAAGACTTTCACATTTTGATCTATACACTCTTCCACTGAAGCTGGAAATGGCTGATGCTCTAGATATTTGACTATCAAGAAGACATTGATTTTATTTTAACACAGGTATTTTTTCCCTTGAACAATGATATACAAGTGTGTAGCTAGTTATATATTACTACACAAAACATTGTTTTGGAAAGAAAAAAAATCTACTATACTTAGTCCCAGAGAAATTGAATTTTCTTAAATATCTTTTTCTATTCCACTGTCTAACATATGAACTGCTAATAGTTACCACAACTGCATTTTTTACTTACTTTAAGTTATTGCTGAGCATGGTTTAGTTTGGTGTTTTTTGGTGGGTTTCTTGTGGCTTTTTGTGATTGGTTGATTGTTTTTGTTTGGGTACATTTGTTTGTTTGTTTTATTTTTATTTAAAGAGATGCAGACCCTGATTTGGCAAAGCACACACTTACACATATAATTAACTTTTGTAATGTCTCCAGTAAAATCAACAGATTGTTCACGCATGTCTAAGTGGTTTGTGGAGCCTGGTCTTGCAGTACCTTGGACAATAAAATGTCTACACAAGGGTTACGTCCAGGCTAAGAATAGGATTTTTTAAGACCATTGTGAAGGATGAAGTAAGGAACCAGGAGCTGAAGATCATGAGCTGCACATTAGTCACTTTTTCCAGAAAACAGCTGCTCACTCTCTAATGACACCCAAATAGCATTAGACTAAGTTGTGAGCTTAAACAACACCTAAAAAGTTATTGCAGGTTACTGGAAGTTAATATGATGTCAACATCTTCATGTCCAATAGAGCAGGTCCTGCTGATGTAAAAGAGAGTGACGCTTTTCAGACAGTGAGTTTCATCAACACAAGCATGAAACACTGGCACCTGGGATAGAAGCTCAGTGGGAACAAGCCCTGCAGTGAAAATCAGCACAGTTCATCACAAAGATCTCCTGATTTGCAAACTGCATCCAACATCATTCTAGCCCCTTAACACTAATTCGGGCTAATCAGCTTCATCCTGGGTCTCATCCTAAAACTATCCTTTGGTCCCCTATCTTCAGGGCAGGTACCAGCTTCCCCAAAGAACCACAGGAGCTGTGGGGTCACTTTGCAGGCAAGAAATGGGGCCCTCTACTCTGCTGTAGGACTAAACCGTGCAAGGCATGCTGTCAGCAAACTCTGTTCCCAACACTTTAATAGCCCATTTTCTCTCACAGAGTCTTACAGGTCACTGCAGCTCTTTGTTGGACAATGATAGTAATACAAGATCATGTTGCTGGTAACACAATGGGAGGGGCACAAGTCCTGAAGCAAATAGCTGTGTCCAGCTCATGGCTCTCAGGTAGCTGCTCAGACTTCCTAGAGGTGTTTCATACCACAGGCCAAGTCACTCCACGGTGGTGATTCCTGCTGAACTCTACAGGAGTCCTGAATTGAGAAAAATATTCTAGGCTGAAATACAAAATGCAGAAAATTAAGAAATGCCTGTTACACATCCTTAACGGAAAATTCTGGTGTGGTGTGACCTTGTGACACTGCAGTGAATGACCAAGGGCATTATTGCAAATGTTGATAAAGTTGTTTCATTTTACAGGCAAGGCTAACGGTTTTACCTCAAGGCTACATTATTAGACATTTGGTTTGCTTTATTAATTCTGCTTTACATATGTGCTTGCTCTTAGGTGTCTTAGTTTAGTATACATATATTCTCTCTTGCATCCCTTTTCATGGGTAGAAAAAATCTATTACTACTTTTTCAGACTCTTGGTAAGCTATTGTCTTGTGAATAAAACTATACAGTATTTTCATCATTTAAATATTTTGTCTAAGGTTTCTATATCATTGCTAGATTAATTAAGAGGCAAATTTTCATGACTAGAAATTAAATGCAATTCCAGTTGCTCTTGCTTTGTTTTCTGTGCATTACTTTTGCCTTAAATTATTTCTGAAGTTGTAGAGAAACAAAAAATAAACATCTTCAGCTTATGGATATGCTTCTTGGACATCCTTCAAAGTTTTAAAAGATGCACTTAAATGAGCTTAAATCCAAGACTGTAGTTAGGGACTAATTTTCTAACTTACTTGTCCGATTTCATAAGTTTGAATTTCTTTCTCCTGGGGGAGGGAAAAAACCACAAAAATCCCCACAAAACCCCAATAATTGTTTGAATTTTAAGGTATCTAATAACATAGATAAGGATAAATGTTCAGTTAATTACTTAACATACAATTAAGTTGGGGGCAGATGAAGAAATGCATTCACATATGTTTGTGCTCCTGAAGGACAGAAAACTTACATTATTTTAAAATAGATCTAGGAAAACAATGGAAAGAATCTGTTCTCTTGCAGGATGAACTAGGCATAGCTTCTGAGGAGGTAGGCTCCTTGTCTTGGTTTGTTCAATAAGCACTAAGAAACAAGGAAAGACAAGGATAACAGGAAAACATTCATACACTTAGAGGGGTTAGGATGTTTGTATATACATTTCTGACTCTTGCAAAGCTAGCTGTAGTTTCAGATACAGGGAATGGGACTCCTGATACAGATTTTGTTAGTAAATTAATTAATTATGTTGTTATAAAAATAAAGAAGGCAGAATTTGAAGGAGGAGGTTTTTGGAGCTTTACAGAAATCCAGTGCAATGAAAATATGCATAAAATATTGGCATGAAAGAGTGTGAAGCCAGAAACAGAAGTCAGGCACCAAGCAGGCATTCAAAGCTTGACACATTGGCAGAATTGGTCAATACAAAAATTCACGAGAAGGAAACAGCAGCAGCTAATCAACAAGAAATGGACATGTACAATGATTCAAGGTTAAAGGGAAAACCTAGTATTTTCTGTGAAAAGCAGGTACTTGAAACACAGAAGTGAATTAAAGCAAGTGGGATTTGTCAACTTGACTGGTTAGAAGGAATTTGGACAAATGACAAAGTGTATGGACAGGAAAAGAATTTACAGCATGTTTTAGGTTCCTTTATTTAATTAATGGACTACTGTATTTAGAAGCCAGTTGTGACAATCAATATGTTTAAGACAAAGAGACTAAAGCACACTCAGGACAGTGATTTCAAAGGCTTCTTGGACTAAGATCTAGTGAGATAAAATGTAGTGCAAAGAAAAACTAAAACTGCAAAGTTCTGAAAGATTTGGGAGTCCTCATTTGTGTGATTCCACTTGGATTTTAATTCAAGACATATTTCTCATCCCCCTTCTCAGCTTCAGTCTTAAATGATTCAGCACATGAAGACTGATTTTATAGCATTTAATTGCACCCTCCAGGGATGCGATACAACACAGAATACAAAGCTCTCCCTGTGCTGGCTGTTTTCCGGTTGATTCTGGCCCTTAGGAAGAAATGTGGACAAAGGGATCTCTAACTGTAGGACCTGGTGCTGTTGGCTAGAAGTCAGAAATCCCTCATCAGCTTGGCAATTACACTGTACCAGCAAACAGGACTTGGGCAAAGAAGTCTGACCCCTGACCCTGCTGAGAGCCATTATACCACTGAGGTCTGCCCTGGCACCTGAGAAGCCTGCCAACTATGTCACTATTTTATATGTCCCTTTACTGTGGGAACAGACAACACGCTAGGAGAAGAAATTCATTCAGACACTTTTGCATCCATGACAGATTCCATGACAAAAGGTTGAACTAAAACTTTTTTTAAATTTTAGTTTAATTTAATTTTTAAAAAAGCATACACCCTGTTGCCTATTTCAAAGCAGACCAGAAACCAGCACCATCTCTCTCATTTCACAGCTTGGTGGCCCTACAGTTGTATTCCAGCAGCATAAACAGGTTTCCCTTTTGGTGTCATCTGGGGAAACTACTAGGCTGTTTTTGCTCCAAGAAATCAGAAAAACTCCCACCTTTAAATCCAATTCACCAAAAAGTTAGATGTAGAGACTGAGTCTTAGCATTATGGTGTCTCAAAGTTGTTTTCAGATTCAAGCACTGACATCAGGAAACCTCTGATTAAGAAATAATCAGGTTTAACATATTTTTTAAAAGCAAGCTTTTTCTCAAAATGGGTCTCTGGGATAATATATACTTTTGCATCATCTGTTTGTATCTTAATGTATCAATATATTTCTAATAGCATATTCTGTGTCTCAATTAAAAAAA
>VXBX01003939.1:337341-351990 GCA_013400415.1 Scytalopus superciliaris | reverse complement strand
AAAAAAAAAAAAAAAAAGAAAAAGGAAGAGAAAAAGGCTTCCTTGTATACAAGAAAACTGTATAATCTTCCTGCCACTTCAGATTCAAGTACTAGGCAGCAGACAAGCATGGCCCTTCACCTTTAGTATGAGGAAGTGTAAAGAAGGAATTTGGCTGATGTTCTGAGTAGATCAGCTTGTTTCAGAACATACAATCTGGTTTTTTTTTTTCCCTGTGCACATGATATCACTTTAAACATTAAATGAATACATCTTATAGAACTTACTTACACAATTTCATATAACTGTAAAATTATTGATTAAGGAAGGAAAATTTTAGTTCCTGAGATAAACAGTATAAATCTGTTTTACTGTACATAACAGGGTTTGGGCTATTTTTAAGAATTAAAAAAATAAAACATGGATATAAGTAATTCTCATTGCCTGCAATCTAAAGAGAATTTGTTATAAGAGCATTCCATTACCTATCTATTTAAATTTGTGTCCCAAACACTAGAAAAATGATATTTCACCATCTGTCGCTGAGTGGCTCATATCAAAGTCTCGTTCATCATCCTTTGCCTGGTACATTGCAAGAATTTATAGAGGAAGAGTCAAACAGCAACAGCAGCAATGAGAATTCTGTTAAAAATACTAGGAAAATTTCATACAACATATCTTCAGTAACTCATACTTTTCATAGAAAAGACTTTATTTAAACGTAATGTTACTCTTTATGAGATGATTCAGACTTTGGGTCTGATCAATATGGCCAGGAGGTTTTTTTCCAGTGATTCCACTGGGTTTTCAACTGGTGGGTGCCAGGAGATCCTCTGCAGTTGAATTCCATCAGTATGTTGCATATAGCTTTCACAAAAATCTCTTCACTTATTCTACATCCTTCAACTACTTCAGGTAAAATACCTAGCAGTGTCATCTGTAAACTCCTGAAATCAATATGAGACAAAATCAGGTGGCAGAGACTGCCTTTTGTTCACATAGTGCAAGTTTGACTCCCCAGTATTTTGCTGTGCTGCCATCTATATGGGTGCAGATAGCTTGGAAGGACCCCAAGCAATAGGCCAGAAGTGGTAACATGCTTTCAGTGACTGGTTAGGAAAACATAGTAGCCACTCGCCCATCATTGCTTTGTTTTACCAAGTTCATCTGGTATAACACCTTCTCAGTCCAATAATATATCTTGCAAAAAATCTTTTACATCATACTTTGTGTGATAATTTTCCCAGATTTTTAGCACATAGGTCAATGCAATATATGACTCTGAAATCATTGTGGAGTAGAAGACATCTTTTGACAAATACCATTCTGACAATACATTTTTGTTGGCAGTACACACAATTCATTTAACTTATCTCTGTAAGTGATCAAGAACAAGCACCAACAAAATATTTTTATGATTTTGATTACCTGCTGCTTTTTATGCTTTCTTAATATGCTACTTTACATCAAAGTTGAGAATTTGAGGGATTGGACTCTTAGGGAAAATAACAGCCCCAATGTATCATGAGCCTGACTTTTTAATTTGAAATGTGATACGAGTGAGAACTGCGCTGATCTTTCTTGTACCTGAGATGATGCCCAATGAATTCTACAGAACTGTAGTCAGTCAGTCAGTGTAGGACACAGCATTTCAGTGAGCCTCAAAAAACAGGTGTTATAGCCCAGCAAAAGCAGGCTTGTGGTATTGAGTCTTATGCTTCTAGACTGAGAATCAAAAATGGCAGGGGGATCTCCTGGGAGTTCCGTGGTGTACAGTGTTTCACTCATGTTAAAATTACCAGAAAGAAAGAATGGCCACTGAAATATCTTTGCAGATCTGGACCTCAGTGCCTTTTCAGCAATGCTGTTTGAAACGGATGGAAGGGGTGGAAAAGGCCACAACAAAAAGCAATCTCAGATGGTTTAAATGAGCAGTGCTAAACTAATGTCAATTCATTTACACTGAAAGAAAATCTGATCTTTTGAACATGAACTGAGTCTTTCACTACACAGAGTAATAAAAAAACCACACTGAGAGAGGTTTAGGAAAAAAACCCAGAATATCTTGTTTTCATGTAGCACATACTTCATTTGAGAAAACAAGTCTTACAGTATTCATTGCACTCATTAACTGTTTCCAAAACAAGTATTATATAATTAGACCGCTAAAAACCTGTCATTTTTGAGAAGTATGCTTCTATATCAGGTGCTTAAACATTTAAAATTATTTCTTAAAGAGACATTTAAAAGTGTATTGTTTTAATCTCTGGGAAGCTTCAAAAACCTGGTGGAAGTAAGCTATTATTATCACTCAACTTAATCAACATGTTAAGAAAAAAGTGGACATTATATTGAATCAGGAAGAAGTCAATATGTGTGTGAAATGGAAAAAAACCACCAATAACCATCAGACAATCCTATTCCATTGTTTTCCTTTCCCTACAAAAATAACAGCCTCCATTCTACCACACAATCAAAAGTATGTTTTCTGGTTTTTGAAATATAATGAATTTAAATAATCATATTTTAGCCTCCAGTTAGCACCTAAAAACCTATTTCAATGAGGACCCTAGAATTAAATTGTAAATGAGTGGTTGAACAGTCCACAGCACTTGCCTGGGAAACAGTGATCTTCAGTAATTACTTTTTTATTCCCTACATGACAGTATGTGTAGAACTCCTGGTCCAGAGGGAATGAAGCATTCTGCAGACTTTACCAATTTTAAAATGAGCTAATTTATAACAAATAATTCAGCAGGCATGCTGTAGAAGTGAGATTTGCACTACAAATTGTTTTAGAAATTGATTTTTTTTTTCTGTCATGACAGTTTCATAAACAATAAACAATCTTTCATCCACCAACCCTTACACTAGCATTGCCTTGATTTTATGGGGAAGTTGTAGATATTCTCACAGAGAGGATGGAGACTTGGTTTAAAAGCTACTAAATCCGACAAGGTTATTAACAGAGCTCACAGTTTGGACTATGCCAGCAAGTGAACGCCCAGGTAAGGACATTATGATTTTTAGATATCAGTTCTGTGTATAGATATATGCACATTTGTATATAAAGTAATGCTAAACAACCATGTAAAGAAGAAAGTTCTTAGACTGTCTGAAGCATTCATTTGACAGTCACATATCCCAACTAGATAGATCCATACATGTTTTGAAGAAGACAGTTCTTCACCTTCATTGGATTATCTGTCCCTTTAATGAGTGATGAAATTCAGTGCTATCCTAACAAGAAATATGAGTTAAATTTCAGCTCCCTGATAGATGTAATCACATGTAACACCCACAAGAATTGCAGCTTTCTGACATAAGTAACTCTAAGTTTTTGTCAGTGAATGTGAGAACTGTCATGAAAAAAATATTATGGCTCATCTCTAACATTTATGTGGTTGGCTATCACTTGTGTTCAGCTGTTCCTCTATATCTAAAATATATATCAGCTTTGAATAGGTGAGTGAAACTTCAGTCTTAGTCATATAAAAGAAAAAGCAGTTATTTATGTTCCTCTTGAAATCTGCTCTTAAAGTGAGGATACTTTTTCTTTTTGTCTTGCAGGTTCAGGCACAACTCTCTCGGCTTCGCTAATTAATCTTGCCCCAGCTGCTGACTCCACAGGTGATGAGATTCTCCTCTTGTCACCTAGGAAATACAGCTTCTGTAATAGAGAAAGGTTTCCATCTGTGAGAGTCTTAAAACCTCTATTAAAGGTTTAAAAAAAGATCTGAAGACCTTGCCCATGTAATTGAAGAATATTGGAACTCTGGAGTTCTGAAGTATAAACTACTAAAACTTGTTTGTTTTTCGGTTTTATTTCTGGTTTGCATTTGTTTATTTTTAAATCCCATTTCCATTTCAAACCAAAATAACAACAGCTGATTGAGAAACATTTTTTTGCCATGTGCCATGTAGACATCTACGTGCAGCTTCTGAGTTTTCGGTTAACAAGTTTCCTAGGGGGAAAAAAAAAAGTAATTCTCTTGTTAACAAATTAAAATGGCTGCATTATATATTTGTTATTTTCCCTATAACAGTGAAGGGAAATGCTCTCCTCAGGAGAATACTCTAAGAACTATTTCAATTCTACAGTTATGGTGAAAAGAGAGAGTACATGAGGATTCACACTCAGGCAGATGAGTGGTGATGAAGCTGAAATAAGCCTTTGACATTTTGCCAGTACTGATAGGATGTTTTCACTTATCTTCCACCTACACTGTTCATTAGGAATTGATTTCCAGCAAAGCAGACTGAGAGAAAGCAGACTGAATTGCCCACAGTCAGAGTGAGTAGTACTGCTGGTGTTTAATATAAGCAGACCATAAGGTCAGCATATTTGCTCCATCAGCTGCTCTCTTTGATAAGGGACAGGAGCACCATCTGACTGAACCTCTGAAGACCTGTCAGTGACAGGACTGCTGCTGGGTGATGACAGTAGCTGCAACACCAACTGTGGCTGCAACCTTCCAACAGGGATTCCTTCCTCTCAATTCTAGCTGTCCCTGCTCCTGCTTCCCATGTCATTTGCCATGTTCACTCCAAATTTCTGTCCCCCTTTTTGTTTCTACCACCCTGGGACAAGGGGCTGAGGGTTCTGTAATATCACTAATGACTGCCTGACTTTACATATCTCCTTCATTCCTGTTTGGCAATTTGTTTTTGCTAGCTGGACTCCTGTGTGCACAGGCAGAGCCAAACCAAGGAGGAAATAGGAGCAGTTATTCTCTGTTAGATTTTGAGCTATCAGGTTTTGAAAACAGTTTGTTTGAGGACAGTGGGGATAATTTGAGGATAATTGGGGAAACTTGGTTGGAACCAGAGGAAGAAATCCAAGATGGTCAAGGGCAGCTCTATGACTGATCTAAACAATCTACAGTTGCTGTGTAAGAGACCTGATATTTGCTTGGATGTCTATGAAAACATCATGCTGCTGCCTATGCTAATAGATTCAACAGGATATGGGCTGTTCCTGTGCCCTGAAAAAAGGGCAGAGCACAACTATGCTCCTGCAGCTGAGCTCTTTACGCTTTCCTGTCACAGCCTGTGCTGGTTTAAACGTAAACTGGCAGGAGAAATGAACTCAACTCACAAAAGATTGTAAGTCAGAACTACAATTTAATGAAAAGATCACAGTAAGTACAAGGGTACAGAGGAAAAGCCCGTTTGACCCACAGAAACAGGTGTGTAACCCAGCACCCTGGGGCACAAACAGAATGGAGCTCACCAGCCCCTGTGTTGAGAACCACCTGCTCCCCTGAGTACAAAGTAAAAGAAAACCTGTTCGTGAGGATGATGGTCCTGGTCTGGTCAAGAGTGGCAGTCGCAGTCCTGCTGAGGCTCTGGTCCTCCTCTGGATCCAGCGAGTGAGCCCGTTCAGTCCCAAAACCCCCAGTATATAAATGCTTAGGTTCAGGTGGGAGTGCCCAGTACCTCCCCCAGGGTGGGGAGTTTCACAATGGGTGAGTTACTGTGTAGGGTGAGTCATGGCATATTTTTGGAAACCCTGATGGCCCATTAGCAGACATGACCCCTCAGGCTGGGTGTGGAGGTGCTAACAGCTCTCCAGAGGGGCTTTACCACACCCGAGTCATTGGTGTGAAGACAGGACACCTTTCTTATCTCACAGAAGTTCCCAAGCACCCACCCTGTAGCCTGAGGGGTCAGGTGTGCCCCAAGAAGCTGCTGCAAGTGGTCCATTGTTAACAGTTCATGAGAAATTACACAGAGGGTGTAGAATACACAGTCTTAGCCACACCCACACAGTGACAAACTAGTCCTGGTCACTATAACCAGGACACAGCCACAAGGACCAGATGGCCTCCTATAGTCAGCTGGCTGGGAGAAATGGCTGGGATGAACTTGTGCTCCAGACAATTCCTTGACATCACCAAACTATGCCAGGGCTCATACATATTAGATACAGAATCAGTCACATATCAAGACCTGAGCACATGTCCCCTCTGTATTTAGTATATTAACATGTGTGTTGTCAGTAATTCAGGTATAAGGTCCTGGACACAGTGATTTTGGGGTAAGAATTGATACTTTCTTGGAATACTAAAGGTGGAAGTATTCAAAATTTTTTTTGTTCTGGTCCTCTGCCACAGAACAGACTCTACACCTGTATTTGGCAAATTTGCTCTCAGAAGCAAGACCTTGTCATCACCCTTCAAAGGTATCGAAAGTATAATCTCAAGATTTCTTCCATATCACAATCTCTAAACGATTAACCATTCTCATTGCCTTCCTTGCTTTAATCGTGTATGTCCTCAAGTTGCAACACCCAAAATTGTCTGCAGCGCTCCAGCTGAAGTCTTACCAAGTCTGAGTGGAGAATTATTACTACAGTGGCTTTTATATACTACATTCCTATTTATGCATTCAAGTAGATTTCTTGCCTTTCTCACAAGTATAGCAACATTGATTCCTATTTATTTTCCTATTGAGCCCCTTAGATCTCTTTCTGAAGATACACCAGCTAGTTAATCCCTGACCTGCTTTTTGCCTGGCATCTTTCTAAGTGAGGGGTCTCCCTCTTGTCCATATTGAGTAGCATATGATATTTTTTTTCCAAAGCAAGTTATCAAGATGATTTTGAATTCTAATATATTTTTTTCAATGCAAGAAAGTTCTTAAAAATCCACCCGAAGAGCAGTTATAAACGAGTCATTGTTAAAAAAAAAAAGAGATACTGAGTATGAAACTACATGAATGGCTGGGTCTGGTAAATGTTTACCATACTAAATATAGATAATAAAATAACTGGTGATAGAAGCAACACTTTTGAGGTGATCCTACCTATATATTCATCCAGAATGCATTTCTTTTTTACTTACAATAACATCATGTGCCGATCTCCTGCCCATGAGCCCTCATGTTCTTTCGGTTGATATTAGATCAGTTCAACACAGTTTGTGCACTAATACATATTGACTTCTAACCATGTCCTTGTTTTTCTTTTCAGTGTTTCAAAATGGACAGTTTGATTATTTATGACAGAATTTTTATGGGGGATTAAAGTCAAACTTATTTGTATGCATAATTCCCTGGCTTTTCCTTTGCTTATACTGTTTTGCTTGTGGGAAAAATGATACAGATAAACCGTTGTGTTTTATACTTCAGAATAAAACTGATCAGTGTAAAAGCTCATCAAGCATAATAATTAACTTAAATTTAATGAAAATGTGATAGGTGAATCATCTAACCCTGTTCAGTTGGGATTACCTTTAAACACAGGAAACAACTGGAGTAAAAACAAGTAAGAATGGAGGGGTTTTCTCTGTCTTAAAAATGTTCCCAAATATGGAATGGAAATTGAAACCATGCCTGCTGCATGTGACTGACACAGATGATTTTACAAGGGGATGCTGTTATAGCGCAAAATCCAGTTCCCCTTGGAAAAAGCAGTAATTCTAAACATCCTGATAAATTAACTTAATTTCTTGATTTGAAATGAAAAATAGGAAATAACATGAAATAAACAGTCCAAAGAGTCATAGCATCACAGAATATTCTGAGCTGGAAGGGACCCACAAGGATCATCAAGTCCAACTCTTGAGTGCATGGCCTGTGCTGGGATCAAATCCATGACTTTGAGATTATTATCACCACACTCTAACCAATTGAGCTAAAGATGCAAAACCAGGAATTAAAAATTGTGCCAGATCTTCCAGCCACAGAGGAGAAGAGATTGAAGGAACAGACATTTCAGAAAAACTGACCAAACTGTGTTTGAAAACCTTCCTAAAAACATAAGTAAGAAAAACCTATAGGAAGAGGTTCTCCTCCTGTTACTCTAGGAGAAGAATTAAATGTGCTACTTAGAAAATAACAGTGTTCTTAATGAAAAGCATAAGTTGGAGATTCAATGGAGAAAATAGCAATAAACCTGACAGAATAATACCCCATCAGCTTATATAGTGCACTCAAAGGAACACTGACCAAGCTAACTGAAATTAAAGCAGCCATTAAACATTTTTTTTCATTATTATGTATTACTCCCAGATAAACAGAGCTCATATAATGACATCAACTGCAAATTAGAGGTTTAGGGTGGTTTTTTTGTGTGTATGTGTGAGGTTTTTTGTTTTGTTTTGTATTTTAACTCTGTTAGTGTACCATATTTATTATGGATTCTAGGTATGACAGATCTCCAGGCTAGATGCATATCAGACCCTTTTCAGTAAAGCAGTTAAGAGATAATTGCGGTTTCTGAATTTCTTTTAAAAAGGAAGGAAAAAAAAAAGATAGTACTTTTTATTAAGCCTACATTATGATATTTTCATATTTTATATAGACGTATCTGACCTACTGAAGAGAGTTATCTGGAGTGTTATATATAGTGACAGACAAACCTCACATGGGCAACAGGTTCAGTTCTTCTAGAATATTTTGTCACTACATTCATTATAGATGTGTTTCTAATTTAAAAAACCAGAATAAATAAAAAAGTATTGCCTGATACAAAGACAAGCTAGAAAAGAAAAAGAACAATTCTATGTTAAAAAATCAGGTCAACATTTAAAATTAATCAGTGTGAAAGACAAGCAGACCTGTTCACAGTAAGGGAATGAGACATGCATAATTTTATGACATGGTCATATTTTAACAGCAGAAATAACTGGATTCTGCATCTGAGTTTTAGTACGCTCACAGGATATGTAGATGTGAATTAACACAGGAAAAGTAGTAAAGATGTATTTGTACAAGCAATGACTTAAGCATCATAGGTCTTTTCATTCTCCTGCACTCCACCACTGTATCTATTATAGGCTGAAAGGAGAATACAGCCTGCATACACTGTCATATCGTAATGAAAAACAGCTTGGACTAGCAGATGAAAGAAGGCAAGGGGACCCTCTTCAGATGAGAATATAGAGGTTGGCATGGCTACAAACAGACCAGAAATGGCATACCCCAGCACCTGGTAGAAACTGTGAAAACTCGTAGGAATTCTCCCAGTCAAAAGTATTAGGAAATGTAGTTGATTGAGACTGGTAATCACTTATTTCCACAAATAAGAATTCTGATATTCTTTTGTTTCATTTGCCAAGCAAAAAGCACATTTTTCTATATGCTTTACCCCCTCTGGGAAATTAAAAGCCTCAAGTGTCATATGACTACAGACAACATTGATCAATCATTAGGTTTTTAGCACCATAAAATAGATAAGGACTAAATATTTGTTCTAATGTAATAGATGATTAAATAAGGAAAATACAAGAAATAAGAAAAGTAAAAATTTTGAAAAATCTTACACTAGAAGCTTTGGTTCCTCCCCAGAAATAGTGAGAACGCAGCACTTGACTTTTCAAATGACAGTGCTTGTGAAACTGTCTCTTAAGCATTGTCCGTATCCTTTTTTCTGCCTTCCCTATCAGCATAAGGAGAAGGAAGGATGAGAGGAAATGGTTAGAAAAATCTGAAGGTTGTTCTTTAGGAATCAAAGGCAGTCCTTACAAAAGGAAAAGGTGAAGCATGGAAGCAATCACCTTCCATCCACTGCTCACTACTCTTGATAGTAATTCCTAATTAGCATAAGTAAAGTTGTCTGCTTGGGCAGAGAAGGTATTAGGTGTTGGGCACTAAGTACTCCCCTCCTTACTTCAGTCCTCTATTATGTGGACAACAGAAAACAAACAACATTCTCTCTAGTCCACATAAGATTATAAGATTGTGTGTGTGTGTTAGCTCTGCCAAAAAGCATAAACACATTTAGAATGCTCTTCTCGATATTTCCTTGGAGCTTTTTCAGTTTCACATTTGGTAGTTTATCACTGGAAATGAGAATGGCATATGCTCAGTAATGCCTTAAAATAGTTCTCTATTATTTCAGGCACAACACAGACATCAAAATTGTAGTAACACATTAAAACAAACAATTAATTATTGTTTATTCACTGACAACTTTATGCTGGAGTAGAGTTACTTCACATACTACTATTCCCATGAAATACATAGCAGAAGTCTAATTTGCCATTTATGTATTTTCCCCAATTCAAGTAGCATTATGAATATACAACCAAGATGGGATTACACTGTGGCCATTGCAAGTACTATTTTCCCTGCGTGATCACAGTCCTGACTGCAGTGAACTGGCACCATCAGTGGCTCACACTGGCACCTAACCTGCTCTCTATGACTAAGCTTGAGAAGTCACGCAGGTACTTTCCAAAACTCTCTCTGCTCACCTGGTTGGCCATGAGCTGAACATGGTAGCCTTCTCTGTTCACCTCGCAAGATTCGTTTATCAGACAGCCAACAAAAGTTTGAAATGAAGAGGACAGGAGAGTATGATTAGTTCTTTTTCCTTCTGACCATAATCACTCCAGCCTTGTCAAGGCTGAGATTCAGTCTCCAGTAGTTTCTTTTTTGCTCCCATTTAAGAGAGAAGGGATATCCTGGGTTATGCAAAAATTCTGGTCCACCTTTATTTCCAATACACCTTGTTTTTTTGGTGTTTTGCCTTCTTCAAAGAGACTGAACTGCTAGTGGTTAATGGCTCAAACATTCAACCACCTGCAGTGACCACCAAGGTGCAAGGACCTCTTGTTGCTAATGGCTCAATCAGCAGTATGTTTTGCTGACAATGTGTAGAGTGGCCACCCAGGTGCTGAGGGTGTGCACACTTGCCACCTCAGGCTACGAGCTGGGTGTTGAACAAGAATAGAGGCAAATCCTGCTAGGCAAGGTAGGTTTCTTTGTCCTTACACAAATGACTCAGGGGAAGCACCAGAAACAATTCACACCTAGCCTGAAGGTATTCACCTCTGCTGATAGGCCATAATGGATCCACCTGTGCTGACTTAACAGGCAGCTGTAACCTCTTAGTAGGTGTCAAAGATTCCTAAAATATCCCTGATCCAGTATTACATCATCCATTGTAGAACTCCCTGACTCAGGGGAGGTATCAGGGGTGTTTCCATGTTGCCTAAGCCCAGTTAAAGACCACACTTGGACTTTACTGAACACTTGGTTTTCTTCCCTCACCACAGGAGACTTTCCTTACCATTCAGGGCTTCTACTGCCACATTGACAGAACTACAGCCACCACTTCAACTAACAAACACAGAAATTGCAACAACCATGTCTTGTCTCTGGATCCAATAGATGTCTTGAAGATCCTCCAGTAGCCTAGGGGATCCGCAGCCCTGCTCCATCTGCCAGTATCAAATCCCAGCTATCCGCTGTTTTCTGCCACAGCTGACTCTCCAACCATTCCTCACAGGTTTCCCACGTGGGAAGGAGAACCACGTGAAAGGGTTGTCGTTTTGTCTCTGTCTTGTGTAGTTTTCTTATTGGGGCTTCCTTGGTCTCTCTGTCTTGGAGAAACCAGGGGTATTGAGTCTGAGGGAGAAGGCCTCTGTCAGAGGTCTCCACCCCTCCAAGTTGCCTCAAACTGAGACAAGGGGAAATAATTTACCACATATTTCACTGATAGCATGTATGGCTTTGTAATACATTTTCACTAAGGGTCTCAAAGCATGAGGACAGAAGAGATCTCTCTGGAAACTCCAATGCTAAGGTTTCTGAAAGATGTGGAAGCTCATTTCTACAAGGCATTTTTGCTCTCCTCTGCATTAGTTTCAAGGAATAGGGACCTCATCAAACCTAAGAAGGAACAGAGAGAATAGAAGAGAGACAAACAGGTAGCTAAAACTGTCCTGCTGCCACTCATACAGGTTGGAGTATATTTTCTTGTTAAAATGCTGGAAGTGAGCGATGGTGCGTGGGCAGTGTAATTACCAGAACCAACACAATGTAAGGAAGGTCTCTCCTGAAAATGCAAAGGATTTAGATTCATATTTTCAATTTGTACCATAGTGCAGGTTCTAGGTTTCTGGTAGGGCCTTAGAGTGTTCTGCCTTGATTTATTTGGATGACTTGGTGTTCTGCTCAGAAGAGAGTCCAGAATGTTTCTGGAACTGGTTGTTCCTCATTCAGGGGTATTTGCTCTTGCTGAGACTGAGGTAATTTTCTGCATAGCAGCCCTCACAGTGCTGTGCTTATAGCTATAAATGTGTTGATAACACACCAGTGTTTTGGTTACTGCTGAGCAGGACTGGCACAGCATCAGTACTGTCTCTCCTACGTTCCACCCACCAACAGTAGGCAGTGGGTGGATAATATTAGGAGGGGACACCGCTAGGACAGCTCACCCAAATTGACCAAAGGGAGATTCCATACCACATGACTTCTGCTCAGATATAAAAGCTAAAGAAAGGAGGGGATGGCACTCATTATTTAGAATTTTTGCCTTCTGGAGCGCTCACTACATATATAGAAGCCCTGTTCCCTGGGAAGTGGCCAGACATTTCTTGTTCATGGAAAGTAGAGAATAAAATCTGGCTTTTTTCCCTTGGCTTGTGTGCGTGCAGCCTTTCATTTTTGCTTTAGTAAATTGCCTTATCTAAACCGACAAGGTGTTTTCTGTCTTCTCTCCCCTGTCCAGCTGAAAAGGGGCAATAATAGAGCAGCTTGGTGGACACCTGGCATTCTTCCAAGGTCAACTCACCACACCAATTTACAGTTCTTTTTCTTAAATATCCACAGTTGAGAATACACCTTTCTTCCTACCCCAAACCACTTTTCCCTCATCTCTGGGGCAAATACCAAACATGCAGCACAGGTGAGAAAGCCCAAGTTATTATTATCACTTATTACTTACTATTATCACTTACTGTACCACATAACATGAGTCTGACTGCAACACAGAGCCAGGAGCTGGAGATCACTCTTGAAGCTACCTGCTTCCTAGAATCTACTGTTCATTAGAGGAGAAGGCTAATTTGCTCAGCATATCTCCAAATACTACATTTTATAAACTCAGCTGAGCAGGGCCAAATCATAAAAATAATGTCCTGTGTAGATTTTTCTAAAGAAAATGATTTGTACATAAAAGCATTATTTTTGCACTTTGGTCAAAGTGGCTTTCCTGCTCTGATAATGAAATATAAAATGTACTTCTGTACATGCTTTCTGGTTTAGAAATGTGTTTTCATAATGGCTTTGACTCATGAACTTAAAATCTGTATATAGATTGAATCAAGCTCCTATTAAGAAATATTGTTAAAAAAATCTGCAGCAGATATTAATTTTCTAAAGTACTAAACTGCCATTTAGAAAAAGATGGTTTCAGGTCAAAGAAGTGTGTTTGTAGCCTACTGAAAAAGCACCCTCTTAATTGAGTAAGAAGAAAGTATTTAAAAAATCTGTCACCAGCTAGTCCAAGTATGATCACAAGTATGATTTTATGGATGTAACTGTAGTCAGAATTTTGTCTCTCATTACTTCTCTGCCATGCATATGTTTGCATTTCTCTTAGCTTGAATAACAAGCTTAGACTTCTGAGTTTCATGTTCTCATTTGTTGGACTAAATGAATAATTTTTGCTTGCATTGCAAGAGAATTTTTCTCGTAATTCTCTTTCCATTAGAATGCCTTAAAAAGGAAACTGCTTCTCTTGGTTCTAGACTCCATTAAAAGGTAAATTTATCCAAATGATTAACCAAAAGTGACCTTATGTTCCCACTGAATGTTTAAACGTGCTTTTAGGTTTGTTTATATTTATGATTCACTTGCTGTCTTAACTGTATGTCTTAGACTTCTCCAGGTTGTAATGTTTGCCTCAATATTGAAATGAATAGAAAGGTTGGCACAGTTTTATTAACTAATGATTTCCTGGGGAAAAATAGAAATCAGACCTCTGTATAAATAGTGCTGTAATGCCTATAGGTGGGAATTAATAGGGGCTTTAGCATTTTTTAAATCCTTAGAAGAAAATCAGGGGGATTTGTATACCTTCCAGTCAGATTTTAACACGGACATTAATTGCTGTTAAGTACAACATTCAGAGCTTGTTGCATTTCCATCTGACCACCTTCAAGGGGAAGTTGCCTTCTCATAGTCCACATCCTATTATGGTTTTTAAGCCAAATTAATTTGAAAAAACTCCTACCCAAAATACCACCAACAAAAAAACCTTCTTCCTTTTTTCCCAGGTGAATCCTCTTCCAGGTACTTGACTTCCCCATCTTTATGCAATGCTCTTTACATTTAATGTGGTTGCACTCATGCTCTCTTCTTTCCCCTCCCACTTGTTCAGCCACTACAACTTAAGGCCCCCTTCTAGCTACCAGTGTCTGAGGTTGTCCAGGAGCTGAGCTGGGTGTGTACATATTGTCTTCGCAACAAAGATGAAAATAAGCTCATTCTTTTGGCCTCCAAATCAGCCCTATTTATAATATTGCAACTGGACATGGATGATTTTCAGATCATCTATCATGATAGCATCAAAGTGTTTCATAATATTTACTGCTTGGAGGAAGATCTTTATTTTCTTGTTCTTTTATTCCAGTTTGTTCAAATAAAATAATCTGCTGGTTGCTTCCTTTACTTTCCATTTGACTATTAGTTGGCACATACTTACTTCAGTGAATGAGTTTTGCTGCACACTCTGGGAACTGGGAAGATTTAGGCTCAAATAGATCTGGTGTGGAACTCTGTTCCATAAAAACCCTGCTGGGTTTTATTTTCCCCCCCCAAAATTTTCCCTCTTACCTCTCATCAGGATAGAAGCTGGACTCCATCTGTGATGGGTTGGATAACCCCCCAAAACTTAGATTAAGGCCTTAGTTTAGTTAGGCCTGAAACCAAATTTAG
>VXBX01003939.1:295619-337270 GCA_013400415.1 Scytalopus superciliaris | reverse complement strand
TTTTTTTTTCCCTTCCCTCCTTTCACTGGGACTGTGCGGGTCTTGGGGAGGTTTGGCATTTTGCCAAGGTCGAACCCATGACACCATCACACCCTGTTTTTAGGAAAACATGAATGGGAAGACAGGAAGAGAAATACTCCAGAGAGATCATAATAAAGGGTTTGACTGGCTTGAAAATCTGATTGGCAGCCAATCATATATATCACAAATTCATGCTGGTTAGCATCAGCACACATTCTCTGGGAGAGGGCTCCATATTGTGCATCAGATACAACTAGTACCCTTCCCTGAAATAGCTGTAAGTCAAACACTTCCTTATCATTTCTCATGGGAAAAGAAAAATACTTGACAACTCAAGACAAATAGTTGGAAATTACTGGATCAAAAGGCACAAGAAATGTAACTGTACAGAAACAAGCACTCAGTTTCCTCTTGTCCTGAAGTTTTAGAGTGAACTGGAATATAACAACTGATCATTTCATTCTCATGTCCAGGCAGGACTCGGGCTAACAGC
Organism: Scytalopus superciliaris; assembly: GCA_013400415.1. NCBI lineage: Eukaryota > Metazoa > Chordata > Aves > Passeriformes > Rhinocryptidae > Scytalopus > Scytalopus superciliaris. The sequence goes on along the minus strand of VXBX01003939.1, from coordinate 336,756 downwards.
ACAAAGCTGAGTCATCAGAGTTTTAAGTTAGCTATCAGGAAAAGGTTTTTCACCCAAAGGGTGATTGATCACTGGAACAGTCCCCCCAGGGAAGTGGTCATGATATCAAGCCTGTAGGAGTTCAAGAAGTGCTTAGACAAAGCTCAGAGGCACATGGTGTGGTTCTTAGGGTGTCCTGCACAAGGCCAGGAGTTGGAATCAATGATCCTTGTGGGTCCCTTCCAACTCAGCATATTCTATGATTTTATAACCTCTCTGCATTTTTAGGCAGGGGTTGCAAGCAACCATGGGAGCCTGTTCTTCCGCACAAATGCCTTTGCTATGTGAAGCCAGGCTTTTCATGTATTTGTGATGGCACAAAGATATTATGAGATACTGCTATCTTGTTATAGCAGACAAACCTCTAAAGGACATACCCCTGTTGGAAATAAAGCTTTTCAATTTGGTCTTCAAGATCGATCTAGGAATTTAATGAAAGACAGTATTCACTTTTCTTGTTTTTACAGCTGATTAAGCTGGAACCAACAAATGAATAGGACATTACTTGTGTGTTATAAAAACAATAATACTGTAAGTAAAAATATCATCAAGGATATAAATTCAATAGAGAAGCCAGAGAAAAAGAAACACTAATTCTGCAGAGAACTGAATAATTTCATTCTCTTAGTACAGAACAAAAAAAATAAAAAGTGCATATATTAGATTTGTACTACCCTGTAATTTCTGAACATTAAAATAGTTGAATGTTCAAATATATAAATTTTGTTTAACTTTCATTAGGCTGATATGTACTTGGAACAAAGCTGGTGTGTCACCTCAATGAAACAAGCAGTTTTCTAGAAGTAGAGGTATTTATTCCATTTCTCTGAGTAATTTTCCTTTTTTGAGCGTGTGTATTAATTTTTTCCTCTTTTTCTCTTGTCCTATAGTTAGTATTTGAAAGAAATATGATGATAGCAGCATCAGTATTAACTTCTCTGCTAATCCTTCTCTATAAGGGAAGGAGGGCAAGTCTATTGATCTTTTTTCAGATTCCCAATTTTAGTCATGCTCATGTTTTATTTAAACTTTTATCGTGCAAGTAGCTGTAGCAACTCCTTTTGGTTCAGTACCATAACTACAGAAGTACGAGGTTTTCAAGGGAGGATTAGACTCTGCCACTACTGAGCACTGAGATGTTCAAAATTTTGGCCACTATCTGCTCAGGAGAATTTGTAACCCCAGATTTTGCACCCCACCTATTGCTTGGAGAGCTGTGAGGGATTGTAGAAGCACATGTACAGAAGCCAACAAGCTGGCTGCAGAATCATATGATGTGAGCCCATAGGAAACTGGAGAAGAACAGAGACTCATGGATTTTTCCTACAAAAAGTACTATGTTTCTAATTTTGGACTGGATAGAAATATAACCCTTTTACAATTATGAACTCTTTCTTGAACTGAAGTGTCTGACTTATTATTTTTTTTATTCCCCCAAAAAAGAAGAATAGTGGTTGTTGACCTTCTTCCCTCAAGCACAAATTTAAAGATTCATTAGGTAGATAGAGATTGAGAGTATTTAAAAAACACAATGACCTTCATATTAACCTGGCATACTTAGATACTCCTCCCTTCTTCAGCAAATAGAGATATATTAACAAAGAGGAAAAGCAGGAGAGGCAAAATCTAACCATTCTACAACTTATGACTAAGGGAAATTTCCCAAGTGATGATGCTTCTGTGTTCAAGTCTCAGCTGCTGACTGGGAAAAGGGGTGTCCCTGACTGATGGGCTCTGGTGCCTGCCGTTTCTGCTCTCATCTGCTGTGTAGGGGTTCTTGTCTGGTGAGTTTAGGGAACCCCAGGGCAGGAGTTTGCTGCCAGTATCCTACTCAGGTGGAGCAGCGTGGAAACTCCAAACAGTCAGAGCAGGCTGGGAGGATCAAGCCTACATGGGACAAAAGCTTGAAAATGCTTCTCTGTGAATCATGGATATGAATTAAATGTTACTGCTGATAGTTTGTGCAGCATTGTGGTTGTCGTGTAAATGTTCAAAGCCAAAAGTGCCGTTGCTGGAGAAAGTGCTGATGGAAAATGAGCTACTTGTTCTTTAAGTGGTAGCAGTGCAAGGTTTAGCACATGAACAACTATGATACATGATGTTGCACTAAGGGATTAAAAATTATGTTTAGACTCTCAAACGTCCATTTTCTTTAAGATTTGTTTTTTTTTTAAATGAGAATATAAATCACTTGAAGTAGTTTAAGAGTGAGTTTTTCAGAAATGCCCTGCACTGACTTGGGAAAAACCCTAATAAGTATCACATCAAACACAAAAAGTGTAGAGTCCTTGGCTTTTCAGAAAATCTCCTGTCTTCAGCAAATTTCAGAGCCCTGGTTTTGCTAACACTCTTCATTTTTATGTCTTACAATCACACCTGGAAGATAAACATGCCTTTTTTTGTTGTTTTATTATGCAATGTATACATATTCAAATATGCTTTTTCTTCCAGTTTTCATGTAGCTGAGAGTCTGACTCAGGAAGTTCTCATCACAGTAAATATTAAAAATGATTACTTGCACAATGACCCTTAGTGAGAGAATATATATAATTAATTATGAAAGTTAGTCAATCTGCCTTCTGGGTGTTGAGCTGTTATGATTTCCAGTGTTGTCACAAAGGACTGAAAGTAAAGATTCTCATAGGGACATAGTGGACCAGCTTTTTGAAAATTAGAAAATACATTCAAAATCAAAGAAGCTGATAACACTGGGAATATAAATTGGAGAAATTAATTCAGTTATAGGCCTGCAGGTCACTATGGATCTTCTTCCTGTGATAGAAATTCCTGTGTTTCCTCCATTTAGATCTTTTAGCCTCTTGTTTGAGGGATGAGAGTGTGAAAAAGAAATCAATGTGTGTTTCATTCTCATATTGGATAGGCAAGTAAGTTCTTCCTGAAAATGGACAGATAAACCCCAGGAGAGCAGTGTGCAGTACAGAAGACACTCTGGCTCCAGCAGCTCAGCAAAACATCATGGTATTCAGTACAAATGAGGTAGCTGAATCCAATCCACAAGCACGAACCAGATAGACCCAGTTCAGGCTGCACAAAGAGTGAGTCTGAGCAAATCCGCTGACCACCACAGTGGTCATTCTGTTTTCAAAAGCAACACAGGAGAACAAAAAAAAAGACAACATATACAACTAGGCTGAGACTTTTCCCATTTCCATGCAGAGTGGACAGTTCCCAACTTTTTCTACTGAGGCAGGATCTCCTCCATTGCCCCCCAGGGACAGAGGTTACTTCAACTACTTGCAAAATTATTTTTACTTTTAATTTATTACATTATATATAGTGTATTCTTTAATTACCTATTTTAAAAATTCTTAGGGTGTTTCCTAGCCACTGGAAAATGTCCTCAGATCTGAAACACAGGCCAATTTTAACACATTATTTGCCTGAGCTTAGGCAATTCTGGAAATATTTTTAAGCCCATTTGGGTTAAGAAGCTCCTTTTCTTCTACAGCTGTATAGAAAATCTAACTACCAAACCTACCAAATGTCCCATCAGATAACTTGAGTCACCAGCTGTGTGAACATTTTTGCCAACAACGGTCCTTTGACAAGTTTGTAGCAGTATGGAACTTATATTACATAAAAAGGAGGTTGAAAGTATTCTTTATAAATACCCCAAATTCCAAGCAATTACAACCAATATCATGAGATCAGCAAAAAAAAAAAAAAAGTCAGTGTTTTTGGGTGATCTAGTTCACAATTTTTTTAATTCTTTTGTTGCATTCTTGGATTTTAACAGATAAATAGACTTATACATATTTCTTCTTTCACACACACGTGACAAGATACTGAGGAGCTCCAGTGTAGCAAAGATTTGTTTTTTTCCTGATACTCCTGCAGCTACCTTATCTTGGACTGTGAAAACTCTCCAGCTTGAATTCACAGTTTACTTCCTTTATACATTGTGGCCTTGGAGTTTGCTCAGTCCCTGGCTGAATTAGTTCCTTTTAAAAAATAAAGCACTCTTGGCTAATCATTCAAATAAGTGAAGGGCCACTTGAGTGCATGGAATGCACGGAAGTTATTTTTTCCAAATTTCCCTGAGGAAGATGACTCATAGCACAAACAGGTGCTACAAGCCTGCCTGTGCAAAGTCAGCTAACAGGGACTTTTGCATTAACAGGATTAACTTCTGCACAGGACCAAAGAAAGAGTCCAAATTGGAGGACTAGGACATTGCTATGAGACCTGCCCTGCCATGTTCCTGACTAGATTATTACCAGATATTATGGTTCTAAAAATTAATGAAGTAGATTCTTAAATTTTAAATTGCCTTTTTTTTTTTTTTTAATGGTAAGTTGTTTGTTCAGGCAGATGAAAATTATTATTTTCCTTTTTCATTAGAAAACTGCTCAGGTGAGATGTGTTGCAGCTGCTCTATGCTTCATTTTGTCTGGAGGACTGCAAAGACCAGAAGATAAGTAGGAGGTAAAGTGAGGAGATAATAAACACCACAGAGACAAAACGTAATTATAAGAGCTTGATCCTGAAACCACAGAAATCGAGTGTCTGTGGCATCCTGACCTGTTAATTTAGTTCTAGTGCCAGATTCTTGCAGTGTAAGTATGTCATACACATGAAATATGACATTTCTGAAACAAAAACCTTCAGTGTTCTATTTGTACATAAGGCACTTGCTGGTCTTTCATAACATTCCAGTGCAGGCCTTTGACTGATATTTTTAAAAGCTTTGTTTTGAAATTTTAAGAGGTCTTCAAATCGACTTCAGAAAAATGAACTGAGTTACTCTAATTCCCTGTACTGACCAGATGACAGCTGAATACCCACTTGATCATATCACAGAATATAACTCATTTTGTTTCTCTGTGCAATTTATTTGGTTGTCAAAGTCATTAGAATATGCCTGATAATAAAAGATGTATTCTCTATTGTAGATGCAATCATATTCTTTGAAGTTAATACAGGCCTGTTTGAAAACAGCGGTTTCCATAGGAACAGTTTTCCCAAATAAATTTTACATGGAGAAGTATGTCATAAATAATTGGCCCTGCCCTGAGGGAACCGTTAAAAAATCCAAAGAAAATGCATGGGCAGAGACAGAGAAAAGAAAAAGCTATGAGAAAGGCATATAATGATTGCAAATTGGGAAAAGTACATATTTTTTTCTATTTGAAATTCTTTTCAAAGTTAAAAAAATATGAATGTCCCTTGGTTTTGGAATATTGCTGATATAGAGTATGAGTTCATATTTTACCTCTTAGGAACCTGTGTTCAGGTTTTCAGGAAAATCTTCTTAAATTATATTGTAGCTATGTCTTGGTTTTAGTTTATCCATTTATATAGCATACTGTCTCTTTAACTAAGAAGAATATGCACATGCTTTCAGTAAATTTTTAGAAAGTAAATTTTAAAATATGTAAATCTTATGTAACCTCTTACAGAAAGCATAAACTTTATATTATTCCATCTTCTCAGATTACAATACCTCAGGAAACAAAGGTGCTTACATCCTATAAAAAAACTACTCTCTCCAGAGAACACAATATAATGGACATTTTCACTGTCAAAGACTCTCCCAGGAAAACTGGAAATATAAGTTTGCTCTTCTTTTAAACCAAGGAGAGATTAGTGGATAAGTACCAAAACCAGAGAAATACAGATGTTTGTTAATACCTGTAATATAATAGGGGGCCCTACCACTCACCAAGCAGGTGTTAGGTGCCCTTTATGGGTAAGGATGAAATAGAAGAGCCTAAAGAACCTGTCACAAGTGATGCTTCAGGAGTTGTGACTTTGGTTACTTAAATTTGTCTCAATGAATGGAGATGAAATTGCTTCTCTTTAGTAACAGGCTTGAGAAAACTTACCTGAGTCATAGTTTCCAAAATGTAACGAAACTCTGGGAGTATGTTTAAGTAATTTTTTGCTTTGAGTTATATTTTAATTCTGGTTAGTTTTTGACAGTTAATTATAAGCTTGGTCTGGAAGCCTCAGCAGTGATGGCCAAGGCAAAGAGCTGCCAGCTTGACTAAAAGCTCTGGATAAGCTCCAGATCCAGTTAACTTCTGTAGGCACATGATTTAATTTCCTGAAATTTTGTCCTCTGCCATGACTTCAGGGTGGACAATACAAGGGTATCTCTTTGGAAAGGTGTGCAGATTGCAGGAATTCCTGTGTGGAGAAAAGAGCATCTCAATTAAATGCAAAAAGCTGAATTTTCTCTTTCTTAGTGATGAGCTAAATTACGTAGTAAATAACTGAGATGGAGTTTAAAGAAGAGCAAAAATGCCATTTACCACAATATCTTTCAGGGCTAGCAGCCAGGGAAGTGACTTATGTTGTGCTGCCACTTACAATTGTGGACCAATTGGTTAAGCTGCCTGGCTAGGTAAAAGAAACTCATCAGCTCAGTTAGAGTATATAACTACAGTGTGAAGTATCTGAAGTGATCTGTTACATTTTCCTGAAACCCTTTCCCTTATGATGATGAGTAATGGCCCTAAATTGTTGAAGGTCTTGTCTGCTTATGGAACTGAGGCCTCCACTTATATTCTTTTTCATTTGGAAACTTGATATGTTTGGTTAGCCAAAGCTCTAAAGGAGTTACATGCAATATCAGGCAGAATTGTGCTATTCAGTAAAGAATTGGTCTACAGGCTTCTCTTTCAGTGCCTTTCTGCACTGGCCATACACAAGCCCAGACTGACTTCACTGGACTTGCAGTGATTTACACCACATGGGAATTGGTTTTGGATCTGCCAATAATTTTTGTCACCTTTTGCTGGAAAAATATCCACACAAGTGCCAGGGCAGACTGGAGCAATAGGATACAGGATGTATGATGATGATGTTGGACCCTAGATGTAGGTTCATAGTACAATCAGTGATTGTTATACTCTGAATAGGGTTTGCATCAGTTAAAATACTGCTTTAATGTCTTACTATCTCACCATTGTAAACTTCACTGTGACATTATAAAAAATTGGGGGTTCTCTGCAAACATTGAATTGTTTCTTTAAGTATCATGACTGGTTTTATTTGTACCAGGGATATGCAACACTGTCTCCAGGGAACACTGAAATGCATGTAAGAGTCCATGAATGGTTATCTGGAACTGTTATGGTTATTTCTCACACATATTTAATTTCAAACAAAGGGATTAGATTTGATTGCACTTCTGCTAGTGCAATCATTGTGGTAGTCCTCCCCAAGATGTATGTGGGTTACACAGAGGTTTATAGGTAGAGATAAGACACACAGTCTACACAAACCATAGCAGAAAGGTGGCGTTTAGAGCTATAGATGTGAACATTTCAGCACTGAGTCACCACTATAACCATGCTACTCGATGAAAGCAGAGAATGTCTTGGTACCAGATGATCATAATGAACAGAAGAAGCAGTGCTATCACCTGTAATTTGATATAAATGCAGCACAAACTCTTATGTAGATTCTATTATAATCTTTCCAGATTATGGTCTGTGAAATTGCTATCTCATAAGCAATGCTGGAGAAAGTGCAGCAGAGATGGAATTTAGAGCAGACAATTTGATTCTGTACCAAAACACAGAATTGCTGTTAGGAAACAATAACAGTTTCTAAAAAATGCTACTTGAATGAAAACAATAACATTTCCTCTGCAGGAAATTGTTTTAGGAGTGGAAAATATCTAACTAGTAAATGACAAAACCCAAAAGCCTGTAAAAATGTTGTTTCTGACAGGGAAACATTCCATAATCAAGACAAACAGCATTCTTATAGTCACTAATGAACCAGTGTATTCTGTGCACACCTAATGAAAGTGCAGACCTGAATTTGTTCTTTGCTTTTTTTGAAACAAAAATTATTAAATAAGTTGCATGGCCTTGCTCTCTTTGCCTTTTCCTTAATATCTTTCTTCAAAATATTTTTTTTCCCCCTGGAGTCACAACCCTTTCTCATCCAGAACGAATCCTGCTATTCCCAAATACTGTTAATTAATTCTGTCACTTAAACAGTAACTGCAACATTCAGAAAAAGCAAGATATTCTGCTTCTCCCATTTAACTGTTCCCACCCCTAAAAACACTTAAAATCCATGAGTCACACTCTTCTCCTCCCCTAGCAATATGACGATTAAGAAAGGTACCTGTCCCTGCCCACCTCATTCATAGGTGAAAACAACTATTCCCAGGGTACCTCTTGCCAAAGGTGGTGAAGGTGAAGAGTGTAGGGTGATGAAAGGGGCAGTGACACTATAATGTGAGGGTAAATAAATCTCAGGTTTCTTATCCATGGAGGAGGGAGGCAAGAGGAGAGGGGGCAGTCAAAGATGAGTTCCCTGCATCTTCACTACCCCAGGGAGCAGCTGAGATCCTGCACTGACCTTGTTGCTTCAGAGTTACATGATAACTCTCAGACATGGACAAGAAAAGCCTCCTGCTGGTAGCTCATATCGTCCAGGAGGCTCCTTCAGTAAGAATGGTGCATTTCAAAACCTATGTCTAAATTAAGGACTCAGGAAGATTCTTTTTTTCTTTTGAATGAATGAGAAGTCCAATTCATATTCCATTGCATGATTATTAAAAGTGAAGATTCTCTATAAAACGTATCACTAACCTTTGTTTGCATTTTTGTCACAAAGCAGCAAGGCTCAGAACTTCCATTTCCTAATTTCTGGATTTTCTTTTCCTTGGCAATACTTCAGCTCAATTGACCGGTAGTAATGTTGTAATTATAGAGGCAGGTTTAGTGTGCAATAGGTGAAAATATAGACACACTTGCAACTTCACTCCATACCCCACTCCCATTTCTTGCTTGACCAAGTTATTTGATCTTATTTGCACTGAATAGTAAAGTTGTTGAACTGTTGTTGCTTCTCAGTGAGACAAGTCAGACTATGTTCTTCATAGCTATTTAAATTCTTTTGGCTGGAAAGTTCAATTATATATGGAGACTTCAACAACTATACAAAAATATTCTCGTTTAATTTTGCCCTCGAAAAAATCCAGATGTTTATATTTAAATACCATTTTTAACAGGCTTTCCCCCCCAATACTATAATTAGGCACAATCTTGAATTCCTTTTTATCACTGTGGAATGTGTAAGAAAAAGGAAAACTAGAGTACATGTTTTTTATTGGTACTGTGACTTTCTAGTGACAGTACAGGTAATAAAATAACTACCAAAAGAAATAAAACCTGAAACTTAAAAAAGGTAAACTGTGTAATGAGTGAATTTGAGAATGAAGAATAAATTCACCTAAAGCAGTAGTTTCAGGTGATTACAATTTTTGTGAATTTAGGGAAGTTTCTGCCCTTCCAGAATGGGAAGTAGAATGTGTGGGAAAAAGGATGCGAAGACTTCTTCTATTGGATATTTTCCAATGGAACAATTTATACTTTTTTTCAAAAAATGTATTTTAAAAAAAATTTCAAAATAATATTTTAAAGTCAAGTATTTTATTATCATGTTTTAAGGACTGGCATGATCATGAAGTGAAACAGTTGATGGTTCAGTTGCAGGGCTTCCATTTTTACCTCAGCTTTTCCAAACTGTGTTTGGTTTTTTTCTCCAAAAAGTAAAACAGTGAGGAGATGGGTGGGGATGTTACCAACAAGTCAAAAAAGTCTATTGCTTTCTCAAATCTAGCAAAGAGTCAAAAAAAGGGTTTCATTAATCTTTTTTAGATCACATTGCTATGTAAATTTGTTTATGCACTATTCTTGGGTAAAAGACAAGAGGGTAGGCTATTTGCTCAAAGGCCTGTGATCTGGTCCCAGCTGGCTGGAAAGCAGGGTGGGCATGCCTTTGCCCCACCCCCAATATAAGGCATATCTTTTGCTAGATTTCTATAAAAATCCAGAGACTCATTCCTTCCAAGATCTATTTCTTATTCTGCTCCACCTTCAGTAATTTTTAAAACTTCAAAACTAAATGACAATATAGTGAATTTCCCAAGTAGGAAAAAAAAAATCAGTTAAGATGAGATCATACAGTTCAGAAAATCATACCAACATTTTATTTGCATTTATTCCCTGAAGACTAGAGACAGCTGCAAGATCTGAAATGATTTTCACTTTCAAGGAATTGACAACTGTCCTTGATGTACTAAATAGCAGGGGAGCAGGTGGCAATGCAATTGCCATGAATGGTTTTATAAGGCATGCTTGTGTGACTGGTTCATGATCCTAATTCTCTAGGTCAGCATGAATGAGGAAAAGTGGCTTCTCTCCAGTGCCACCAGGCTGTCATCACGTTGTAGCCTAAGTGGCAGAAGGAGGTCAACAGCTAATAAATCTTGTGAACGGACTCACCACTTTCAGATTGCAGTCCCTTTAGAGATTCCTGCTGTCTTTTTCCCTTTTCTTATTTTACCCCAGTGACCCTTCACATCCTCAGAAGCATTTCGCTTTTCCTGGCCTCTGGCAAATCAAAAGTACTAGGCTTTGAATAGAGAGCTTCTACTGCTGCCAGTTAGTCTTTCAAAGAACCAGAGCAAGTATGTTGCCAGATTTTTCTTTTTCTTATGAGTTCTGAGATAAAGGTTCAGGCTAATGGCAGAGCTTTGCAACTATATGAACTTTCTGAAGGGCGTTTTTCCTCAGTAACTTTCATTAAGTTATTGAAATGCTACTGCATTAAGAAAAAGGTGTCATTTAGCTGTCCTCTCTGTGCTTTAGAGCTAGGTGTGAAATAGCTGTACTACAGACTCTGTTATAGTATTGATGGATATTTTCATAGTATCAGATTCACCAGTAACTCTGAGACTCAGCAGAAAAGCAGCCTAGTGACCACTGCTTTATCCATTCCTCCCTTGTGCAAAAGAATTGATCAGGTAAGTAAAAATGAGAGGTCGTAAGGGGGATAATTAGAATGGAAATATTTGAGAAGTATGAAATATGAGTTGTCTGTGTCTTGAAGTATTTCCTAGTAATGTGTTATCTTTTATAGTTGCTTAGGTTTTATGATGTCTTGCTTGAGTGTTTCCACTTCACTTTGCTATTTGTACTGCAGAGGCAGTGTTAGGCTGTTTCTTTGCAAAGTCAAAGACTCTCAGACAGCTGGACTGAGTGGTGACAGCCCAAGGAACCACTCTGCTCCCCTAAAACATGTGTAGCTAAGTGACATCCATGTACTATAAATACAGTATTGCTGCCTTACAGACACTAGTGATAACAGTACAGGACAAAACATCTGCATTTCAGACACAGCCCCACAAAAAACAGGCATCTGAGTGGCTGGAAATAAGATTGCTGTATCTGCTGAGGCAATGTATTGTATTGTATTACATACAAAGACTTAAGACTGACTTAAGAAGCCATGGATGTTAGGATATAGGAGATGTACTGAGTGTACACTATTAATTTTAGTTATCTAAATCCTGCATTTTCCGATATTTTCTACTGTTCCTGCAGTACAGAGCCTCTATTATGTGCTGTAGCTTGAAAATTGGTAAGGTCATACTTGTTTTCAGAATAAACATGTTTCTAGGCCAAAAAAAAAAATGTCTAAAACCCAGCTTCAGATGGTCTCAGGCAACAGCTGTAGGTGTCACAAGGCAGACTGTGGGCAGGGAGGAGAAGAGAATATGGTACTCTGTGTCAGTGATCACCCCAGCTCAACTCCACTCTGGAAGGACTGCATTTCTCACAATGGCAGACGAACAAAGACGTTGCAGAAGTTCTGGTGGTTTGATGTTATATCTACAAAAAGTAAATAAAGCAGGGGAAAGTTAACATTTTTTGCATTCATTACTCTAATGGAAGCAAAACATTCTCTTCTCAGTCCTGTGTCACATACTTTTTGTTCCTTTTTTTAAAAGTACATAAACATTAGACAACATTTAAGCCCAATTCTTCTAGAATATTTTTTGAGAACTCCTCCAGTTTATCATCATAGAAAAAAATGTCTCTGGGGCCCAGTCAAAGCTCTCCCACCAAGACCCTCAAAGCTGACCCCATTAGTGGTTTACACTATGTATTAACAGGACTAGCTTTCAGGGCACCAGAATTCAGCTGTTAAAAGGATTAAAATGCATAAAGTCTGTAGATACCAAAAGTCAGAGGCTGAACCAATTAATTGTTTCCTGTCATCTGGCAGAACACTGTCTGGGCAAGCTGATCACTGCTGCCCAAAAAGAACAGATTTAACTGTCTAAAAGGTAACCTCTGCCTAAGCAGACTTGTCTACCATGGCTTGAATTGTGGAGAACAGCTGATCAAAATAATAATGTGGGAAAGTAAAGGCATCTTTATGAGGAATAGATGTTTCTCATGCCATTCCAGTGGTTGCTCGAGAAGGGCAAATTGTTGCAGGAGAGCAGCAAAACTCTGCAGCAGTAGCAGCTGGAGTATAGAAGGTTGTGAGTCTGTGCAGCTCTTTTCTGTGAATCCTCTTTTCCCCAGTTAAACATCCAGGAGGCAGACACATCCCAGGCTACTTTGTCATTGGCATCTGATGCAGTTACACATGTCCTGGTTATAGTGACCAGGACTAGTTTGTCACTGTGTGGGTGTGGCTAAGACTGTGTATTCTACACCCTCTATGTATTTTCTCATGAACTGTTAACAATGGATCATTTGCAGCAGCTTCCTGGGGCACACCTGACCCCTCAGGCTACAGGGTGGGTGCTTGGGAACTTCTGTGAGATAAGAAAGGTTTCCTGTCTTCACACCAATGACTCGGGTGTGGTAAAGCCCCTCTGGAGAGCTGTTAGCACCTCCACACCCAGCCTGAGGGGTCATGTCTGCTAATGGGCCATTAGGGTTTCCAAAAATATGCCATGACTCACCCATTGTGAAACTCCCCACCCTGGGGGAGGTACTGGGCACTCCCACCTGAACCTAAGCATATATATACTGGGGGTTTGGGGACTGAACTCACTCCTTCGCTGGATCCAGAGGAGGATCAGAGCCTCAGCAGGACTGTGACTGCCACTCTTGACCAGACAGGGACCATCATCCTCAGGAACAGGTTTTCCTTTATCCTTTTACTATGTACTCAAGGGGGCTGGGTGGTGCTCAACACAGGGGCTGGCGAGCTCCATTCTGTTTGTGCCCCAGGGTGCTGGGTTACACACCTGTTTCTGTGTGTCAAACGAGATTTTCCTCTGTACCCTTGTACTTATTGTGATCTTTTTAATAAATTGTAGTTCTGACTTGCAGTCTTTTGTGAGTTGGGTTCATTTCTCCTGCCGGTTTACATTTAAACCAGCACAACACAGGACTGTGGAGGGTGCAAGCAGCAAGAGGGAAGAAGGTGCACCAGGAATACCTTCGGCATCTGTACTGGTCACCCTCATCCTGTGGTCATCAGCTGAAAAGTGGTAACTCAAGGAGGCAGAGAAGCTGCTTTGGCTAGCATTTGGCAGAGGAGGCCTGAAGGAGATGGGAGGGCCATGGTCAGGGAGGGGCAGAGTATATTCAGTTCCAGTTCATAGTGCAAGTTGTGAAGGTCATCTTTCGCACCAAGGTACAAGACTAATTATACCATATCTGAAGATCAGGGAGACTTACTGGTGTACTCAGAGACCAGCTCACCTCTCCCTTACCTCAGGCTTTTCCCCAAATTCCTGCTGTTTGAAATTATGGGTTTATTGTAACTTCTTGCTTCAACAAAATGCAAGTGGATGCTGCAGGGCCAAGGCAGAAGAGTCTCTTGAGAGGCAGGCATGTGGGAGGAGAAGCGAGCATAGAAGGAGACCAGAGTGAATAGTATCCAGCCTAATGTATGCCTTGACATTTCAAGTTTCATCAGTTTGTCTGTATGCAAGGTAATGAAGTTTTATTGGTGTGCAGTGCCCATTTGGTGGGTGATAGATTATGACAATATTAACAATTCCCTTGCTGAAAACCCATGTGGGGAAAACAGAAGCAATGTTTTTGTTTTCCAGCTATACATTCTCTTTCTTATGTGGTTCTTTAATGAAACTTCAATAATTTAAAATTAAATATTAGGAAATGTTATGTTAACCTTGTCTATATATCTGGTATAGCCTGGATGTATATAATTCCTTGCTTAAGTTTTTGTCAAATTCACTGCTGGTTTATAAATACCTAGCTCCTGGATGAAATATGCTTTAGCTTGAAGAAGATGGTGAAAGAAACCAAGCCTGTAACTTCAGAGGCTGTAGGCAGAACCCAGTGCAATGACTGCCTTGGGATATTGCAGAAGAAGAACAAACAATGGCAACAGCAACTGTCAATACTGCCAGCCTCAGGGACTCCAAAATGAGTGTGTCTGCTGCTTAAATAGGATCATCATTGGCCTAGGACCAGGATTAGCTAAGCTCTCTGGAGAAAGCAAGACTGACTTCAGATGTGTCCAATCAGCTTGACTGTTTCAGGGTTTGTGTTCATCACAGTTTTCAGCTTTCCCAGGCTGCAGCAATACTGTAACCATTCCCTGACTCTTTAAGTCTGAGAATGTGTGTTGCTTGCATAAGTCTCTGTTTGAATCTCAAGTCAGATCTATGAGAATATACCTGTTGTACCTCTGGATTCATGAGCATAACCCCAGTTAAAGAGTTGAATGCACAAATGATCTCCACTTGCATTCCATGTAGGCATAGGCTGATGGCAGATAACACTTCAACATATGAGTATGAAACTCTCAGTAACTATCCTAGTGCTCTTGGATAGTCTGTGATTTTATGTTATTTGGTACTAGACGTGACCAAATGCTTAAAGTACTTAAAAAATGTGTCCATTAAATGACAATTGACTTCAGAAGCAATTGAAATAATCTTCAGTACCCTTCTATTCTGATGCATGCTTTATGAAATGTTCCCATGGCATGGTTCAGACCCTGGAGGGATGTGATGCATATGACAAGTAGTTCATTGTGTACAACAGTTCAGATAGAGTCGAGAGCTCTGAATCCATTGCCTTTCAGGTCACTGAGCTGCAGGTTGTATAGAAAACACCTCGTGCATCAAACCACTGGAATTATAATAAGAATGAATAGAGGTGAAAAAGTTATATACAAAGCAAACAGATAGAACATCCAATTATTAAACCTCTTGCTGAACAAGGAAAAAAAGAACAAGAATATCAAAGACACACTCTGGAGGTTCTTTTGCTACTAAAAGCATGTGGTTCTTTGAATCACTGCTGGCTGAAGCAGCACAAGAAATTCTGTAGATAGAAAGAAGAACAAAAACCTACAAACAACAAAAGAAGAATCTATATTCCCTTTGATTTATGTGCTTTATGGTCGATAGAGGACACTGCACTCTCTCCAGGACCATCAGTCATATTTCCTAATTCCCACCCCACACTGCAGGCTAGGAAACAGTCAGTCAAGCCTGAGAAGGGGAAAATGATAATCAGAACATACTAGCTGTGAAAATCTTCAACCATGAGTAGGGCATTATTTGCCACCAAGGAGCACTGGTGCCTTGATAAGGGGTATCATTTTCTGCACAGTCACCAATAGAGCACAGTTATTGGGTTAAGGCAGTAGTCAACACATGCCATCAGTACTGTTCAGGTAGCAGAGCAGGGCTCCAGCAGTTGTTGCTGTCTATTTTCCTGCCAAAATCATAGTACCAAGAAGGTATTTGGCCATCTCCACTCTTGTGTTGTCAAAGGACACCTCATCTTTTTAATTGATTATGTTTCAGTTCATCATGCCTAATTTTAGGCACCTAAATAACATGCCTAACAGTCCCCATATAACTGGAGTCTCTGAGTCACTTTTTGGGGTGCTTCAGAACTGAATGAACTGTGGCAATATCTATCCCTTCCTACTGATGATTGAAGAAAACTAGCGCAAAGAGGGTCTCTGTAAAAACTTTATTTATATCCCTTATGGTAAAGTTCCTGCTCTGTTCTACTTCGGGACAACACTAAGTTAAAAGTTTCTATGATATCCTACTCTTGCTCTTACTTTCTTACTCTTAAAAGAGCAGTTTCTCTGTCTGAGGTCCTTCATTCTTGAGGATAGTAGAAAAGTTGTAATGGCCCTTTGAAGTTAAGAGAGATGTATTCTCCTTCTAAGTTTGTTTTCAGTAGGTGATTATGAAAACTCTTCTTGGTGTCAAAAGATGAGTGGATGGGAGCATGGTATACTGAACAGGCTTTAGCTGAAGGTCACACATGTGAAAGATAAGGTCAAAACCAAGGAATTATTAATACTGCAAACCTTTACTCAGAAATAGATGGTCAAGTTATTCCACAAACAGGCAAAACATAGCAGTCATGCCTTGAGAGCACACTCAGACACCCTTAAGCCTTCTCTTCATTATGACATATCCTGTTTTCTGTTATCAAAACATTCACTACTGCAGATAGGTACTACAATCATTTTCTGTTCTAGCATTTTCCTAAATCCCTACACCTCCTTCTCACAACTCTCTCTTTCACTAGTCACAGAATATGTCATCTTAACCAGCACTTTTTTACGCTTCCTGATGGTCTTCTCTGCTGGGCAAAACTGAGCATGCCAAGTTCCTCCCAGTAGCCTATCACCTGCTTCCCAAGCTGTGCCTGCCAAGTCTGGTTGAGCCTGATCAGAGTAGTAGTAGGTGTGAGTATTCAAGGGTAACAGGGCAGCTCACCTTTCCTCTGTGGTGTGAGCTCTGACCCTTCCACACCAGAAACCCAGTCTGTCAGCATCAGCCCCCAGCCATAATACAGACATCCTGGGGAGTGGTCTGTGAGATCTGAATTAACTAGTAATCTCTGCAAAAAAAGTATTATGCTATTAAAACAGAATAAATAAACAAAACACAGTTCCCCAGCCTGATACAACTTCTAATAACATCTCTTCATTGCAGTGCAGGAGCTATGTGTATCCGATTTGTGACGTGGGGTGTAGTGGGTTGATGTTGGCTGGCCATCAAGTGCTCACCCAGCCCCCTATCACTCCCCTTCCCTGTCGGAAAAGGGGAGAGATAAAAAGATGGAAAATGGGTTGGGATAAGGCAGTGGGTTGGGATAAGGCAGTTTACTAAAGCAAAATACCCAAAAACTTACATGCGCAAAAGCAAAGCAGAAAATAAAGTTTACTCTCTACTTCCCAACAGCAGCGATGTCCATCCACTTCCTGAGAAGCAGGGCATCAGCACAGTGGTTTCTTAGCAGGCAGCCATTGGAAACAATTAATGCCCTTCTTCCTGCTCCTTTCCTTAGCTTTTATATCTGAGTTGATTTCATATTGTATGGAATATCCCTTTGGTTAGTTTGGGTCAGCTGGGCTGGTTGTGTCTCCTCCCAGGATCTTGCCCTTGACTGAGGAAGGGATGTTACAATGCTGATGCTGTACTTCAGCAGTAGCCAAAACCGATGTGTTATCAACACCCTTCCAGCTACCAATGCAAAGCACAGCACTGTGAGGGCTGCTGTGTGGAAATGAACTCCAGCTCAACCAGACCCAATACATGGGGGTTAACAAGGACAGTTACTCAGAGCTGAGGGCAATAGAACTCCTTTGGGTATCTGGCAGACAGACAGGGAAGCAGATAGAAGGGATATAAAACAATCCTCAAACTAATGGGAAGGAGTCAAACTAGACTGTTTTGGGGTTTTGTTTTTTTTTTTTTTTTAATTGACTGAGTTTTATATTTAAGGTTCTCTCTGTGCCTCCCCTGACTGTCCATAAGTTGTGACTCACTGTTAGTCATAATTATTATTACAGCCATTCAGCAAATCTCTGCTACAGCTACATTTTGACACAAAACACAGGTAACATTACGGCTTGTGCTTGCTGCTTTCCAGGGAACCCAAGGTGCTGTTTCGCCAAGTCACCTGTGACACAGTAAGAGCATCTCAGCTTAGTCTAAGCAAGCTTGTTTCACAGGCCAAATGGCTGGAGACAGAACACAGACAATCTTTTCAACAACATTATGTACAACACAAGGAAAAAAAAAACATTTACTACACTGTTTCTTTCTTTTACTGTGATATATTTTCATTTGGAAAGCATTAAAATATTCCCATTGCAATATTCTGAGAGCACATTCAATGCAATTAATGTTGTAGATATGCCTCTGAACAGGGAAGAAAATACTCATTTTATAGAACAGTGTGAATATATATTGTGAGCAAGGTAAAATTATATCACTATATTTTGGGGGGTATTCAATACTAATCCCATCCAGACTTGATGTTTTACTGAAATGAGATCATCAATTACTGTCTGTGTTTCCTCACGAGGAAATGTTTTATTTAAATTGTTCCTGATTTCTTCTGACAGTTTAGGTAAATGTAATTTTCATAAAAAAGACATTTACTGCTTTCAGCTTTTTTCCTCAATATATGATTTCTAATAGAATTTTTGAGGCACTAGTGATTCTCTTCTTTTATCTCTCTCTTTTATGGATGCATACATAATATGACACTTCAGACCTTTACTTCGTTGAGTTGTGATTAAATATGGTATTAGACACCTAGATGGCTGCAAATTCAGGAGGTCTTTTTAGGTACTTATATATATATTTATGCATATATGTCTACACAAATTCCTCCTTCACTTCTCTGCCAAGGAAAAGAAATTACTGCTTTGTTTCCCAACTCTAGAAGTAAAGGATAGCTCTATCAGTTATCATCACCAATCACCTTAAAGTGTGGCTTGCTTATAAACTAAGCTGAACCTTCCCTAGCAGTCACTTTCTCTGGTACCTACCTGGGATGGTGTCCACAAAATCTGTGGTACCTTGCAAAGAGGAAAGGAAAAGTCACTGTCCTGGAATTATAACAATCATCATAATCAAAAAATTGGTGTTCAAATGAGAAATAGTGATTGAAATGCAGGAATTTCTATGCTGAAAGCAAAATAGAGACAGATTCAGAACAAGTTAAGCTAACATTATTTTTCTGTCAGCATCAAAATATCACTTCAACAATAAATTTTATCACAGAGTGAATACAAGAAATCCATGGATGAATGCAAAGAACTTCCAACCACTTATGTTTCAGTAAAGGCCAGAATTCAGCACTATTAAAGGCATATTTATCATGCACTTGGTTACACAGCAGGAGAACACTATCCTAATGTACTGCAGCATAATTGAATAAACTTTTAGTGGAGATGACACTGGAATGATTGAAACTAAGGACAAATGATAGAATTGTATGAATAAAAAACTGATAGAAACCACGAGGTAGTCTGCTGGTATCATCTATAAACTTCCCTCCTGATAAAGAAGCAAGGAGACAAGCACAAAAAATGGAAGGCAGCTGAAATGAAAGCAACATACAAGTGATACAGATAATCTATTTATGAAGAAATGTATTCTGACACCCATTGAATCACATCTTTTAGTTATAATAAAAGTCATCTCATGAAGCTTCAAGTCCCTGATTTGCAGAGGGATAGGCACTGATCTTTAACAATTTTCTTAGATGCTAGTTGAAATCACGCTCTCATGACACACCCTCTACAATTCCCAAACTTTTTGCACTCTTTCTGTGCTGCTAGTTTCTATACTGCTATCACTTTTCATGTACTCAATGAACTCCCTTTCATAAAGTAGCCTTGGAATTGCAGTTTTTCTTTTCAGTTCACCTAATCTGCATATATAGCAAAACTCAGGAAAAAAAATACAGCTGTCAGTTTTTCTCAGCTTATGCAAAAAACAGAAATAAAATCACTATCTCTGAAATTCCTAGACAGACCATGGCATCACTTTTTTGGCCACCTCTGTTTTTCCAGACTTGACAGTTAAGGAACTGTAGGAGGGAAACACAAATAAGCAGGGCATATATTGATCCTATTCCTCACCTACTACTGTCTGTCCATCACCCATTCACACAGAGACCAAATTACCAGTCTGCATTCTGGCTTGTCTCGTGGGTTCTCCACCAGGCTATCTGGGTATACACTGTTATTCATTGTTAGCTGAAGAAAATGAAGACAGGCCTCCTTTTCTGAGGCCTGAAAGAGAGAGTTTTGGGACATATATGACAAAACACAACTAGTAGTCAAATTTCATGAAGAAAAATATGTACCTCTCTGGATGTACTGCAGAGGACCCTTCGACTGTCAGGAGAGCTCCAAGTCTCAAAAGTCAATTTTATCACAACCAAAGTATCCCTCAGCAGGAGTATGAGGGTATCTGGAGAAGGTGATGGAGAAAGTAGATGGATATCAACCTGGTGGGACCATAAAAAGGAGACAATATTTGGCATCTTGCACCAGTGGCTGACTAGGAGAGGGTGCTGCAGTGAGGAGCTAAACACAGAGTCTTCTGAGGCTGATGTGGGATCTGAGTTGCAACTCCTGGCAAATTACAGTGACTTCTGGGAAACGCATGCAGGTGTCACGCTGTGTTCAGAGCATTGCCATGCTGAAACAGTGCAACTCTGTGCATGCTTTGCTCATGAGGCCAAATAATCTCAAAGTCAGAATAATGTACCAAGTCTTAGGACTTTGTTTTAGGCCTGCTTAACTCTATCAAATGGTAATGGAGTTAGCTGGTGTTAAACATGATGGCTACTACAATAATGCTTCCTTATCAGTCCTTCCACTCTTGAAGGTTTGGAAGGTTCCAATCAGCAGGTTGCAGGACAGGTTAGGAAATGAGGAATGAATAAGGACTGATTGCCTAAAAGCCACCCATATATCTAAGTTAGAGGAGATGTTTCCTGGTTAGAGATTTTTTGCACATCCTGCTCTTGTTTTCTAAATTCAGTATTTGATAACATTTTGATGTTTAAATGACAAATTGAATTACTGCCTACCAAACCTCTGTCATCAGAACTGTCTCGTTCTCTTCTTTCATTTACTTTGTCAACCAAACCAATGTTTGTGAAGTACACAGGCAAAGATTTATAAACACAATAAGCACATTAAAATACTCACAGATGCTGGAAAACATTGAAACTAGTTCCCATGCTAGCTCAGCAAACCAAAAATGTTTAAATACCCACAGATGTCAGTGTGTTGCAACAAGTCCTCATGTCATATCAGCAAATAAAATTAAAACAATTGTTTTGCAATAGATGTTTCAATACAATTAGTGCCTCTGTAATGCTTTCAATGACTTTTCTCAAGTAGAAAACCCACCACACAAACTCCTCTATCAATTTAGTATTGGCTTCTGCCTTTGCTTGTCCATTACAACTGTATTTCCTTCTGAGATATTTGGGACAAAATAGATATTGACTTATTAAGGGAGGTTTCTAAATCAACTCCAAGCATTCTTCCAGTGATAATTTACTTGTCATTACTGTTATATGCTATTCATTTAGTGAATTTATTCAATTTGCTAGTAGAGCAACTTACCTTAGGGACTTTACTTGAGTAGTGCCCAACAGAAACAGATGTGGTTTTAGCAAGCTAAAATGAAGGGGACACAAAAATACACTGACTTATACCACACCCTCTGTCCCTGGAGGGATTTAAAAGATGTGCAAACATGGTGCTTCGAGACATGGTTTAGTGGTGGATTTGGCAGTGCTGGGTTAACAGTTGGATTCAATGATTTTTAAGAATCTTTTCCAACCTAAATAATTCTATGATTTTATGATCTTATGAAATGTGTATAGGCACATTGTTTAGGTGTTCTGTAATATACATAAAAATAATTTTTAAGATTGATGCCTTATACCTTAAATTCAGAATAATCAAAAAATATTTTTCATCTGAGGAATATCAACATCTTGAACAACCAAATCAATATATTCCACTACCAAGAAGAGCTACAGTGGTTTCCTAATAAACGTGTAATGTCTAGATTAACATTTTTATTAGGCATAAGTCATCGTTTTTTCATGTCCATAAACACAGTGGACCATGCATGAAATTACTACTTTTCACACTTGTGAGTTGTGTTTGCTGTTGCAAAGACTTGTAAACCATCATTTTACTGATGTGTGCTTTCCACTAACAAGATTCTTTGGGATATATTTTCTCTTCTGTTGTTTAGAAACCATATGGCAGTGACAGAATGATATTTTTATATAACTCATAGGTTTAGCTAACAAAACATAACTAATGGTGTAATCTAGCCTGGAGAAACTGTCATACTTCAGTTGAACAGTTAACTTCCTTCTTAAGAAGGCTGAAAAAATTTATAATCCTGCCTCTTCCATAGTATGGGGAGGCCTAAAATTTCTTTCTGAGATTATGAATCCTTTACAGAGCAGGGCCTTTCAAAATACAACTGACTTTTTTAGTTTGTTTTCAGCAAAAATTTGTGACTGATTGAATGCAATTCAAGTGTTGAAAATAAATTAACTACATTTGAATGAGCCCAAAGGAGAAGAAATTATTTGTAATTAAATGAATATGTTGGTTGTGAGTTCTCTTCTATGACAGGTTATACTCCAAAGTTAGGCTAAATAGTTCTCCTGAGCAAAGTGTTTCTATTTACTCATGATTCAACTAATCCCCCATTGACATGGCCAGCAATTTAACAAGGTACACTGTCATCTGAAGCACTGTCACTGCAAAAGTCCTTCTGGAACATCAACCATGAAGATGAGTGATATTGTGCTGATGGGGTGGACATGAGCCAGCTGGCCAACTGTCTTAATACATACTCCTACTCCATGCTGCTTCTCTCCCTGGTCCTTCTTGTGAACAGCTCTCGTTCACACCTGGTTCCTCCCAGTATAGTGAATTCTCACCTCTCACCAGCACTCAAACGGCGAAAAATCTCCCCCAGACAGAGCTGAAGACAGGGTTGCAGATCCCAATGTGATGGAAAGACCCTTCAGACAGTGGAGGGATGACAGCAGCTCTGTCACAGGCTGGCAAGGGGACACACACAGAGTGGTCCATGCCGCTTGACAGCCACTAGCCTCTTCAGGGGAGACGTGCTGGCATGGCTGATGAGGTGAGTTGTCACCCAGAAGAACACGGAATGACTCTCATATTGTGGGTATTGTCCAGCTCTTCAGATTACATCACCAGATGAAGCAAATTATATTTAATTCTGGCTGATGAAGCCCATAGAATACAGTGAATGAATCATAGCAAATCTCACTTTAGGAATTATAATAAAAAACTTGAAAAACTCTAACCATTTTTATATATTTATCTTTTTTAGGATTATGGGGCTTGGGCCATCAATGTTCAGTATTTCTATAATATAATAGAATTTGTATACAATCCTAACATCCTTCCTATGGGTTGAAAAAGATTTTGAATACCAAATTTTCATATCTTAAAGAGTGAACTAACATTGATCATGACAGCTTTTTTGTGTGTGTGTGTCTTTCTACCATGGCTGAAGGAAAATTATATGATCTATCTACATGTTATGTAGGTTTCTGACACCTAGTTTCTAAGACTCTGTACAAGCACAGACTTGCATAGTAAGACTATTTAGCTAGAGGGCTATACTGTAGTCCCCAGATATGTTTAATATTTCTATTTCATTATATTTTGCCTGGTTACTGCATTTTAACTTTTTCATCTTTATTATTGCAGCTTTGTGTGTGTGTGTATGTGTACTTGCATTTATTTCCTGATTTTAGTAATGTTCAAATAGTTTCATCTATTTTTCACAATATTTTTGGTGGAAGGGTCACAGAACCATTTTTATTAATTTTGAAAGGTTCCTCATCAAAGATTCATAAACAAACAAATGCCATAAATAGCCAAAGATATAATCTCTGACATGAACAATCAATCTGTCTTGTTCTTACTGTTATATATCAGATGGAATAACAGTCAAGGAAATTGGCTTGAAAGAATAGTACAGTCTAATAAAGAATCAAAGAAGAAAAAGAAGATGAAGGAAAGAAACAAAGAGAAGGAAAAAAGAAAGATCAATCACTGTTACCCATTTGAGGCATGTGTTGGTTACAAGAAGTACACACCTCTTTGTCGGTCTCTTTTCTTGGCCTAGTCATACTGATTCTGCTCTAAAATTTGTCATAAAATAGTGGGTTTACTTTTCCCTTAGAATTATTCTCGACTTTTCACATTCCTGCAGGGATAGACTGAAAAAACAGCTCCTGGAAGGCAGAGGAAAAAAACCCTACACCATGATAAGACTGTGGTGAAGGAATTCAATAGGAGAAGGAAGAAGTAGCATTAGCCGGACTGCCAAAGACAGATGTCTGCTTTCCAAAATCATCTGTGGAAGCAGAAAGCAGTGGAGAAAATGGCTTCTCTCTTCTTGCAGGAGCAAAAAAATCTTTATTTCCTTTATGATGGCAATCAAGGAGCATGTGGAATATGAGCACCTAAATCAAGATGGCTGGGAAATGGTGTATGGAAAGCATTCATTACATTTTTAGAAGTGTTTTTCAACATTGATATCTTCTGAGTTACAAAGAAAAATATACATAATCCTTTCTTTCCCCCATATTATTCTCTTTGTGGGGGAAAAAAATAAAAGCGAGATATAGGAAATGTTTTCTGAGTTTAAGAAAAATATTAAAAAAATATTAAAATAATAATCAAAAGTAAAATATATTTTTAATTCTTAAATATTTTTCACTCTCTTTTCCAGATCATCAAATTTAAAGGTAAATTTTAATCAAATTTTTTTGACTGTGTTGGAAACTCAGTTCCATCTTTTAAAACTTTTTTGACTGGAAATTTCTGTCAGCTCTGACCAGATCATTATCTGTCCTAGGCAGATCCTTGTGTAGAGAAACATGCAGTAAATGGTGAGAACAATTCTCAATTCACCATCTAGATTTCTGAATGTGAAGGTGCAGAAGGATATTTGGAACTGTGCTGTTGATCTTTAAGCCTACCTGTTTCTGGGAACATAAAGTTGATATAGATGGAAGTAGTAGGAGATACTGGATGAGTATTAATAATTTCTTTTAAAGAGGGCTTGCTAAAGATCAAGTGTAGTAAACTTGTCCCCTTCTTTCTGCACTCTGGCATTAACATGCTAATGATTCTGAAAAGATTATTAAGGTGTCATGTCAAACCATAGTATGAGCAGCAATGGACCTGTCAGTGTCCACATGAATGTGGGCCTTCTGAGGAACAGACTCAGAATTACATACCCACAACTCAGAGTGCGGGGCGATCTGAAGAGATTGTCTGAAACCCCTTCAGGAACAAAAGCTGCCCTTGTTTAACAAAGAGTGCATAACAGTTATGATTTAAGTCTTTCACCAAGACACAAGTATTGATTTTTTTAAAAAACACTAATAAAATGATCAATGCCCACTTTGCCTACCTTTATTCCATTGACAATAAGTGTTGGTCTTCAGAGTAATAGCATGTGGACACATTGTTAAACACAGCAAGTATCCATAATTGTCAGATCCCTTTATGCCATCAACTGGCACTGAAGAGAATTAATATTTAATCATTCATTAGGAACACAGAGAGACAAAAAAGAATATGACTTGCTTTCAAATGTGTTGGTGCAAAGCTTTTGGAAAGCTGCATAGGTCTATGGAAAAACAGCTTACAAATATAGTAAATATGTTGTAGAAGTGTTATAGAATACTTTATATTTTTATATTTACATGTACACGTTCTGTTAGGAATATTTAGTCTACTGCATAAAACCCCAATGTACTAGTAAAAATGAAGATCTATGGGGCTGATTATGGAACATACTCCAGGAAAGAAACAAACCTCAGTTTTAAAATGCATATTGGCTGCTACCTGACTTTATCCTTGACTGTTCACAGCTTCAATCTTTATAAACTGGCATCTACACATGGGACTTAATACCATTATAACTTCCCATTTATACACACCAGAAGCCAACTCCATTCAAAACATAATAAACAGAGAGCACAGCTTGGTGAGCTGCCAATGACTGTGTTGCTGCAAATAAGAACATCGGTTGTTCTTCTCCAAAGAGTTGTTTTTCCCCAAAGCTGTAACATACAATCTCTTTGGTGATATTTCTAGTGTACTTGCAGTAGATCTCTGATACTGGAAGCTCACTGAGAACATTCTGAAAAATTTCCCACAACCCACACATCTGAGATTGCCAGGGTGCACATGTGGAAAATACATCAGTCAAGGAATTACCATAGCAAAATAGTATGATTCCAAGCATGGACTGCCTCTGTGACCACATCTTTAGGAAGAGAGCATGCAGAAAGGTTATGATCTGTACCAGACCTGTGGATTGCAACTCTGCTGCATGCTTGCCTCTGCACAGAATGGAAATGCAAGCTCATTCAGACAACATTGCACACACACATGCATCTTCTGATAACAGAGCCATTGACTATACCTATTTCATATTTGTATCATATTTGTATACTTGAGACTGGTTTGGCCTTTATTAAATGATTTTAATCGATATTATTTTTGGCTTCTCACTGCTAGGAGCCCAATGCAAAACTGTGCCTTTGGGCTTTACCATCACCATCATGGTTAATTGACACTGACACTTAAAGGACATCAGGATGTATGTGTATGGGAGGTCAGTTTCATAATTTTTGCAGAGTGCTTTTCCAGCTTAGAACAAGTTTAAACGCTTGTTTTTTTTAATTTTCTGGAGTGAAAAAGAAATTAATATTTGGGCTTAAAATTATATGGAATACTAAAATAAGAGTGGTTGTAATTGGTAGAATCTCTCTTTATGGTGACTGTGATTACAGGTGATATAATGGTCATCAGCCAAAATATTACTGTCATTGCTACTAAGGACATCTCCACACACACTATTTATCATGCCCTATATTACCTAGAAAATGGATCCAGTCTAACACTGTGCATCCATTATCCTTGTTCCTGAGGCATGTAAAATTTGAACCCTAACATGCATTTCAGGTGTAGAGGAGTTAACTAAGAATTCATGTGTGACTTTGTGTTCCCACTGCAACAGCTCCATCTCATCAAATGTAACGTGTAACAGAGATTGAATTCTGCAGAATGAGATAGGGGCTTATCAGTCAGAGAATACGCTGCTATTTCTCTTTGGGTTTGATTTCAGTGTACCTAATGTTTATAGTCTGTTTTCATGACACAAATTGTGTTCAGGAATATGACACCACAGTTAACAAACTACAGAACCCTTGTGAGAGAGCTGATTTCCCACCTCAGAGTGCTGCTCTTATGTGGAGGCAGTGTGGGGGGCTGGGTGTCACAACAGGAAGTAGTCTCAACCTTTTTAAAGTCTTGCATTTTCCAAGGCTGCAAAATTTCAAACAACTTGTTTTCTGCCTCTGTTGAGTCTTGTCTAGATTTTGCCTGTGAGTTTAGGTAGTTCCATCAGTTTCCCATCACTAAATGCTCTCAGGCACCATAGAGCTGCACAATTTCCAGTTACCTAAGACACTGGATGATCTGAAAAGTCTTTTCCAACTTTAATGATTCTATGAAAACAGTTGTAATTAGTGGTCCTTTACAGAGTTGCTGTGCCATTCTTGTTGCAGTCTATTTTTATTATCTGTCACACTTCCCTCCATAGCCTCCTTTTGCTAATCAAAAACTTGCCTATATTTGTTGCATGCATAATGAAAGAGTTCATGTCTCCTTTACCAGGTTTGTGCTATTTTCAGTGGTCATTTCTGCTTAGGAAAACTACTTATACCTCCAAAATCCTAGCACTTACAGCCCAAAATATAGTCACCCAATCACTTAAAAAATAGAAGATTACCAGGGCTGTTCAGAGGATGCCAAATAACTAAAGATACATACCATGTTCCCCACAAGGTGACCTATAATCACCAGTGCAGGCTAGTAAGAAGCAAGAACCATTGTGCAAAGAATTGAGGGAGTGAAAGAGGGAGCTTAAAAGAAGGTATTGCAAAAACCTCCAGTGCTCCATAAGGATATTTCTAAGCAATTTTTATCATATAATCTCCAAGATCTCAAAAAGTACACAAAAATTCTATCAAATAAATTTAACATACAAAATATTAGTTAATTTTTTTTAGTCTCACTTTTGTAGTCAGTATAATTGGGTAACAAAATTATTTAGCAGACCTAAAACATCATTGAAGAATTAAATATGGTAGAGTTTCTGCAATTTTACCTTTACATAAATATGTTGAATTGTGTCCTTTTTTTCAAACAGCCTATACTTCTCTGTGCATTTATGAAAGCAAAACACTTCTACCTCATTTTAAATATTACTCTACTTAGCATGAGAATTTGGCAAGATTCTAGTCATGTTTAGGAACAATAACTTAGAAATAATTGCATGTATTTTTCCTCCTTCTCTCCCCCAAAACACTTTTAAAAACTTTCTATTCAAAGTGCAGAAATTATGTCTTTAGTTACTGACACCAGTATTATCTATCAGACTAGAGGGAATTTGGGAGTTAGAGTCCAATGTACATATATGTCTCCTAATTGCCCATGAAGATAGGTTCAAAAAGAAAAATAAAATATAAAAAAAAAAAGAAGAAAGTCCTGTCCAGGGGTCATAACTCTAATGCTGAAAGATTCTGAATCCTGAGTGTAGTGATTCATGGTTGAGAAATCTGCATACCAACAAGCTACACTGAATGAAGCCGAAAGGCATTTCACTCCCAGGAGGCAATAAAGAGATGGCAAGAATACTGTTCGTTTACAAGGTTATGTTTAACTGGTAGTGATGTCACTGAGCTGGGTAAATGGTAGAACTGCGTTAATGATCCCCAAACCCCAAATTTCAGCACTGATTAAACCTGAGTCATAGACTAATGAAGAGGTATTTATACTTTCAGTCTGTGCCATAAATAACTATACAGCGTTAAAGTCAGCTAATAGGAAGTCAGAAGATTTTGCCTTACAACTACAAGCACATTTTAAAGATGTTTATTTCAAAAGAGATTTTTTTTCTTAAATGATGCATTGAAAGTCACACTGATGAACTACTCAAACCTGTCAACAGTGTTTTTTCTGGGAAACTGTCATGTACACTGCAAACAACAAAGTTCTTCAAACACAGAAGTTTAGCAGAACATATGTTCTTGAGTAAATGACAGACTTTTAAGTAGGTAGAAAACTCAACAGTAAACATGACCTTTGACTAAAAAGTACCTTTCAAGTTTAGATGGAAGCGGTTTTTTTTTTTTGCAAATTGACAAGGAGACAATTGCAGTGCACCCTATTGGACACATTGTTCTTAGGTTAAGCCTACTTATAAACCATAGATATCCTTCTCACCTGTAGCAAAAGAGGCTGGGTTTTTAACTATTTCTATACAAGAATTAGATTCCAAAATCATGATTACGATATAATAACGATTTTGCACCAAAAGCCTCCTGAAAGACTACTACTCCAGTACTGCAATATTTACAGTGGCTGTTGCCAAAATAAGTCTAGTAATGAATGGCAGCACTTATGCATAGCTAGTTATATTCACTATACTTTTAGCTATGGGAAGTTTTGAAGCTAATTCTGATTCTGGGAAAAACATCATTAAAGTAAGAGTTGTCATTTATTAATGTCAAACTGTTTTTAATAAATTACAGATTTACCGAAGTAGCACAACAATGGTTAAGAAAAATCACAGTGATTAATAAAGCAAGAATACAAATTTGCATTGGATTATAAGTAGCCAGTACATCTTTTACACAAATATGTCCAAATATTAGTGTCAATAGAATTTTATTTGCAGGCAAGGAACTCAAACAGTTTGATTGTTGAACAGAGTTTTTCAGCCTTTCTAGTGCTTGCTGTGGTTTGCTAGCATTTTCAATGCTTGATCAATTGACTTCCATGATTAATTGTGAATTTAGTTACATAATTTAATATGAATTGAATTTTTTATTTACTTATATGTGAATAAATATTATTTTAATATGTTTTAGCCCAGAAAGGCCTCTAAAACACACCACTTTTCAGTATTTTATATTTAGCACAATTTTTCCTAATTTAATACTCTTAGTCAAATATCCTTAAAAGAGCCAACCTGAATTTGTTGATATAGCAAAAAAAAATATTATCATTACTTTAGGAAAAAGATATATTCCTGAACAGTTTTTCCATGGAGAGTAGTCAAAAAACACTGAGACTGTAGTTGTCCATAAGTGAACAAGGGCTGAAGAAGGAGAGTTTCACCTGATGAAGCTGTTTATAAAATATAGATGAGGATGAGACACGTAATTGAGGCAGTCACTGGAGAAATCAAAAGTATGTAAGTTATGGAGATTTTTATAATCACAAACAATGAAGAAGGTGAGACAGAGAAAAGAATAGTCACTTACATAAAATATAACTTGAGTAGTAGCAGACACATACTGCCTTTCCTGACTGACTTGCATCCATCTAGGCTGCATCTTGATACCAGATCAGGAGCAGAGACAGAATGATTACAGTGTTAACATGATCCCAGCCCTTCAGCTGCTCTGAATAAGCTGAATCCATCAAACTAAGTATTACAAGAGAGAGATTTATCTCCACGAGCAGTATGAACATTTGTTTTGTTCTTCATATGGTCAGACTGTTGGAATACATCTCCATGGAGCACCAACAAACCTGTCAGCCAAGAAATTAATATCCGTCTGGAAAGGACACAACTGCTTGTATACAGATCCTGGCCCTCCTGGGTGTCATTAGCCTTCACACAGAGCTACCCACTAAAGACAAGAAGTTTTCCAGTATTTTTTGCCACTTGACTGGTATACATTGACATGCCAAGAATGCATTCCAAAATGTGCACATACTCTATCATTCAGAGCCATTTACCTTACACTCTTACAGAAGGAACTGATAAGTTTGATGAATAGGAGACAAAGTTTGCATGCTACCTGATGACAGTGTCAATCTGCTGGGACCAATGTGTTTAAGACGGGACAATGAAAGTCTTTAAGTTACTTCCTTGCAAAAGGCGATTTGAATTGACAATAAAACATTTACAAAGAACACCTGTACAGAGATACAAAATAAAGAATGAGGAAAGAAATTGGGAAAGGACAGGTTCTCAGAGCTCCAAACAAACTTTTAGAACAAAGTCACTACAGGTTAATGTTTTCTACTTCTAAACAAAGAGTTATGTCTCTTTCCCTGATGTAAAGAACATATCATTATTAATCTCCATGTTTCTTTCACAAAGTTTGATGAGAGGTTGGCAGAAGGGCTTGGGAGCTTTGATATCTGATATAGGCTTCTAGTACTCTCTAGAAACTGGTCAAGAATTATTATTCCTGTTCTGACAGCTGCATTCCAGCTTTCAGAATGCTTGCTTCTGAAGTGCTATTGCTATCAGACCTTGGTTTACACAGCTATCTAGGTGGTAAAAATATATTGGCATTGGAATACTGTTTTAATACATCACTTTACTTGACTTATCAGGAAAGTGTAAAAAACTGCCAAGGAAAGATCATAGCTGTACCAAAATCAAAGAACTGAAATCTTGAAAGAAAATGAAACTAATTTTGATGATGCCTTCTGCCTCAGTAGCAAAGTCAGTAAACAGCCCTCTGATAAGGTGCCATGACTGTTGTAGAAAAATGCCAAATTCTTCCTTAACAGTGTGTCAAAGAACTTTGATTAACTGAGCTATATTTTTCCTCCAACTGATATAAATCACTTTCATGTGTGTTAAAGTGATTGGCATAGTTCCAAGACCACACATTAGGGATCTGCCTCGGTCCAGAAGAGATCACAAATTCTTCTTGTAAAAGCAACAAACTAAAGGCAGTGCTATAACCCAACACTGTATACACTGTCAGTATGCACATACAATCCAGTAAAGTGTTCTGTAACAGATTCAGAGATCAAAGATACTTGACCAAACAGGTTTTTATCATTCACTGCTGTCCCTAAGAACCTCTCAGGTGAAAAAAATTCTACTGTCACTGGGTCAAAATTTGCCTGCAAGAACTGAGCATTGTAGTTGCATAACATCGGTCAGCAACTTTGTTTTAGAACCAGGAAGAGCATCAGGCTGACTGGAAAGGGTCATAGTTATTAGTTTAACTGAGGCAGGGAGAATTGTAAGAGCAAAACCATTAGACATATTGAGTAAACATAGCACAACATGAAGAGCAAATTACTGAACACACTACCTGGAAATCTGCTAAGATTACTTATACTAGATACAATATCACATTACCCAGCTCATTTCAATATGCATGAAGCAAGATGCATAAGACTCGTTACTTCTACTTTTTCCTTCCCAGCACAAAACAGGGATAGCCAATCTCCTGAAAGAATAGGTGGAATTCATGGTGCAAACCACTGCTTATGAAGAAGGGTCACAATGCAGACAAGAAGGTCATAGAAAACAATTTGAAACATGGAACACAATTTTATGGTTACTGAATTTATATTATTTATAAATTACCTCATAAACTTGTGGCATCTGGGACAATATCCA
Source organism: Scytalopus superciliaris (assembly GCA_013400415.1). Classification (NCBI taxonomy): domain Eukaryota; kingdom Metazoa; phylum Chordata; class Aves; order Passeriformes; family Rhinocryptidae; genus Scytalopus; species Scytalopus superciliaris. The sequence goes on along the minus strand of VXBX01003939.1, from coordinate 304,619 downwards.
AAACTAATTCAAATATAAACAAGTCTCACGAATGAAAGCAAAAAGAACAGAAAGTATAAAGGACAAAAACATTTTAAAAAGTCAATGTGTGTGCATGTTTGTGCGTGTGTAGGAAACAATATACAAAACCTTCTTGTAATTTCCCCGGTAAATACAAAATACTGCACACTTGATCCACATCCATACTAAATATCTGCTAATGTCATTACAACTTTGGCATCATTATTGCGTTGTACTAAAAGGAAAATCAATGCATTGTGCATAGCATTTCCTTATCTGTTGGGAGCAGAAGCATGCTGTTTGTGGAGCTGTAGAATCTGTTCCTGCCAGCTTAAAATGTTACATGGCATAAATGTAGGGTTAAGTTATTTTATAAACTCTGGCACTTCCTCCCTCTATTTGTACTGTAGAAGACAGATCACATTTAACAGGGTTTGCTCTCATTATAGACTATTGCTGGAGTTGAGATAATGTGTTTCCCTTTCTTGCAAGGTTTGTGATACAGAATGATAGCATTTAAAAAGTCAGCATTTGGTGATGATGAATAGCATGATATCCCAAGTCGTTTTACGTTCAGAGTCAAGCTTTTCCTCTTGAACCAGCGAGGCTCTAGGTACTTCACAGTCTCAGGTGATCATATTTAGTCAGCACCGGATGGCATGGCGATAACAGATTATGTGTCACTTCCTCCATGGAGCAAAAAAAAGACCAGATGGAGTTTTGTAGAACTTCATCCAATCTTCCTGTATTTCCAAAAAGCACCTGACAACTGAAAATTGAGTTTAACACTCAGAAAGTCAATGGACTTATTAATTGTGACTGCTGTTCAAGAAAAAATGTATAGACAAATGCCAGCACATTTAATTGAATAACATTGACTCCTGGACCAGAAAGTCAACTCTTGCTGGTGAGTTTTTTCAGTTAAAAAGCTGGAATGTGACAGTCTTTTTTGAAACAGCTGATAACTTAAAGTTAGCATAGTATACAGTCAGATATGTTAAAAGATTTTCATTCTAGTTTCTGATCTTGATAAAAAATGAGAATTATATAAATACTGTGAGTTATCTACACATTACAGAAAATGGTAGATAATATCAGTATATCAGTGTTGTTTCTGCTAACTTTTGTCTTTTATTGCTTGCCATTGCATGACAAGATACTCATAAAGTCCTGTTGATAACTACAAGGCCAATACAGAATAATCTGAAAAGGATATGTTTGACATATATTTTCCATTCTCTATGAAGGAAAGCCATTTTGGATTACTCACATCAACAGTTTCAGCTTGACCTTGCATTTATGCCAGCAGACTGATCAGTGACACTCAGCTGTTGATACCAAACGGTGTTGTTACAGACTCACAGAATCTCTTTCTTTTTTTTTTTTTTTTTTTTGTTTTGTTTTGTTTGGTTGGTTTTTTTTCTGAAAACCAAACTGAACCAAAATCAAGAAGCACCCAACAACACTGGTTGTTTTCAGAAGAAAGTCAGGCTTCAGTGGGATATATGTAGAAGACAGTGCTATGATATAACAGCCCTAGAAAGAACAGATCCAAAAGATATCAGTTAGCGAATTTGGAAAATGCCTATGCTTTTAGAGACCAACAACTGCCATGCAAGGGTCCAGCTGCATTCTGCTCACGCTCTAAGCTATTATATGAGACATTATACTTCAAAGACATGAGTCCCACAAGCTCAAGTTAGTTCCATAGAGCTTAGGAAAGGAAAGGAAAATGAATGTACAAGTTTCCTACAGCCCAGCTCCATAAGCTGAGCATGAGCGCAGAGAGGTTACTGTTATTGAAGATTCAGCTTAAAGCTCTTCCTAGTTACAACACCTTCCAACAATGCAAGATAAACCAGAAATTAACAGTTAACACAGCTAGGAAAAAACAAACAAACAAACAAAATCCAAACAAATAAAAAAACCCAAAAAAAATCCAAAACCAAAACAAACAAAAACCCCACCCTCTTCCTTTCGTCTTCTGCATTCTCTGTTTTCTTGAAGTAAGAGAAGTTACTGGCCTCTTTTCCCCTTTACCTACAAAAGAAAGTGAATATCACCTGTCCATTCCTTTTTGTGGTGAAGCAAATCTGACTGAAAGGGAAAACATCAACCTGGAGACTGGGAACTTTTTCATCCCTGCAGCATGCCATCAGTGTGTTTGCAGGAACACCTGTTGGCAGCTTCCTGTATAAGTCTTGCGCTGGTGTTTTAACACTCCTTCCTCCTCCCTCCCATCCCCAAACAACATAATTTTGGTGAGACTTCCCATGATTCTTGATTTCACGCAGTGCTTGAAGTTAAGATGGTTTTTCAGCTAGAAGCATAAAATACGTCAAGGAATTAAGGTAAGTTGAATTTTCTTTTTAGTTTTGAGTGATAGTTGACAGTTTGTCCTGAGCTAGAAAAGGAGGATAGGAAAAGAAAAATGTGAAACTTCACAGTACCAACATTCAGAAACATAGTATGCTATAAAAAACACTGATGTCAAAAGAAACTGATTACCTTCAGCCTAGGATGAATTATTGAAATTCTCTGATTTAGGGATTTTAGGATTACTGAATCACAAGAAAATAAGTTCTTCCTTTCATTCAAGTTCTCCAGCAATGATATCTGAACAACACTGTTTAGTCTTAATGAAACACTATCTGGTGTTATATAGCTTATTTCCTCATTAAAGCTGTTTCCTCCTGGTGCTGGTAACCACATAAACCTAACAAACTCATTTGCATAAAGATTTGACACTACTGTTCTTCCTCATCTACTTCTATCCAGAAAAAATATCCTCACTGTGACAATTCCAGAGCTGTTTAAGAGCCAAAGGACAATAATCAGTAAATTATATTATTATTCTTACTGTCTATTAATAAAAGCTATCAGAAAAGGCTGGGTTTGGTAAAAGAAAAATATCTGGAACGATGAGGAAAGACAGCTAGGGACATGTCTGGGAAGCCTGTTTCTATTGATTCTACCTGCATGGTCTATTGGGGAAGCAGTTAAACTTGTTGGGACAGGTGTAGCAAGCTATTGAGCAAAAGGAGAAGGAATTTACAAAGGAATTTTGCAAAAATTCTCCTTACTACTACTACAGCTGGGAGCAATACATAGGATTGGCACAAATGGTCTGGAAAAAAAGGAGAGAACAACGGCTGTGGCATCCCAACTAGGGTATGAATTATATTTTTTTGACATTTAACTAAGTCAGCATGGTGTGTCAATTATGAGACTGTTGATTGTTCTCAAAATACTTTCCAAGGTTAATAACCCAAATTGTTATTCTTGTTCTAGGCTGCAAATACCATGTTGCAAGAAGGTTACAGTGCACATTAAATGTAGACAACACTGCACAGGTGATAAAATGAGGGTACAGACCTTCAGTAATAAACCTGAGGAAGAATGAGAAGAGATGTCAACAAAATTAAGTTCCCAGAGAAATCTGAAAGAGTCATTAGATAATTAAATGTATCTGAAAGGAGAGCATATAGGTTTCTCTGGGTCTATTCCCTGGACTTTAAAGCAAGCTCCAAAATCATAAATCCTACATGCACACGAAAGAGCTGGATCTCTCGAGAGGGCAGCCAAAAAAACCTTGAAGCTGCCTAAGGAGGTCAGTAGAGCTATTTAACTCTTAATGCTGAATTCAGGTATTATTTAAATTGATTTGTCTTCTCTGGAACTTAATTACTGAGTCAGAGTCACTTTCTGTCCCACTCAATGTCAGAGCCTGCCCCTGCTGGAAGGTAACTTTCCATTTTCATTAAAAAATGTATAGGAATATTTTATTCAGAGAGGAGGTAGTAGAGATGCATACTGTAACACACTGATTTTTCACATTCAGTTGAGTGGGATACTTGATCTTCCTGTTTTAACAGGTTTACAGTCACTGCTACCACAACAATTTCCTGTCTAGTAATAGTTGTTCAAGGCTGGGCTGAGCCTTTCTCTGGTCTTGTCAACACTGGACAGACATCTCTGCAAGAGTCAGAGATAGACAAAACAGGCAGTCTTCTTGAATCCTTTTTTTCTTGTCCCTATTCACAACACAATTTCTTTTTGTTTCTAAAACTAGTGAATGTTTCAACAGCAAAGCTGAGAGAAGCCCTCAGTAGGTATCCAATCCTGTCAGTGCTTTAGGAGAAGACTGTCCCCACTCAAACAGATTTGGTCTTGTTCTGTGATGGATTGTAAGGTGGTATTATGTGGTCATCACAGAAATAGCTTTGTAAATGTTTCCAGATATTGACCTTGTCTAGAAAATTACCAAGTTTTTAGCTGATGAAGTGAAAGGAAAGTGAAGTGCATCCATCCTCCTATGAACATGTGGATAAGATTAACTGTTTTTCTAAACTGTTAACTTGGAGCAGTAACATCAAGAATTCAAAGACAACTAGTTTGCAACGAATTATTTCTGTGGGCTGTGCCCTGTTTGATATAGTGAACTTCTGCAAACTGTAACCTAATTTCATAATTTAAGGGTAATTTTTTTCCTCAGTTTTCATATATACAAGCCCAATTTCTAGATACAAGAAGAAGTAAGTATTGTACTGATAACATACTTATTCCTCTCCTTGGAATTTCTGATAGATTATTTTTTAATAGGATATTCTGAAGACAGTATGAAAGGGGAAAGAAAAAAAAAATTGAATTACATTGTTGGATTAGAAATGGGTGACTGTAGTATTACTGGAATGCCCAAAATGCTGGTGAACTTGGGTGATACCCTTAAACAATTTCTTTGAGCAGTGAGATGTTCATAATACACCAGATCCAATTTGAAATTGTGTTGTGAATAGTGGACACAAGAAAAGGATACGAGAAGGCTGCCTGCTTTGTCTGCCTGTGACTCTTGCAGAGATGTCTGTCCAGAACCTCAGCATTGACAAGACCAGAGAAATGCTCAGCCCAGCCTTGGACAGTTTGAAAATTGTGACTCCAGGAAGGACAGGGCTCTGAGCAGAAGACAGTTTCCATAATTTGAGTGCCCAGTAACAAAGACATCCTCTGGAGTTGCAGAGGATGCATATAGCAGTTGACTGGACAAAGATAACTGGTTATTGGAGCAGATAACAGACTGAGCTGCTAGGTAAGACAAATATCAAGAACAGGGAGGCAGAATGCCTTAGACCTAGTTTCCCATTCCTGAGATAACGTGTATGCATCTTACTACACTTCTGCATAATTACGGACTGCTTCAAGAAGCTGCATGAAAGATATGAAAAATGATGCATTTTTTTCCTATTTAATTAGGGAAAGTCGAATGCAAACAAAACTGAAAAATTTTTATTAGAGGAAAGGGCAAGGTAAAAATTGTTCTGAGCAGGAAAAGGACATTTTACATGCAGCAGAGGACTGTTTTCTAGGCAGCAAGTCTACATGACAAACCCTTACAGAGTACTCCTGTTACTTCTGACCAAGGTGTGCCTGAAGATGAGCTTCAAACATTCCAATGTTCCTCATTCTGGAGTCTGCTGTTTAAGATACATTTCTTCTTTTATGAAAATAGCTGTTGACAAGCCAAGCCTTCAGGCATTTCTTAACCTGTGAGCTACTTCACTGCAGTAGATCAGTCCAGTTGTCCACAATCACATACTGTCTTGCAGTAGTGTCAGACCCTGTATGTGTCACAATGTCTAACGATTCCCTCGTTATCAGTGAGGACTCTGTCTGGGAAGCTGCATCTGCCTTCTCTGCCTGAAAACCTGCAAGTTCTCCAACATGTATGTGACAGGGAGCTCTGTGACCCTGATGCGGAAGACATTGTGGTGTCTGAAATGGAGAATCCACCATGATAGCCAGGCTACGGTAATGCAGGTATTCAAATATCTGCTTTTATACCTTGGTATGTCCAAAGGTGGACAGACACATTGCTTGTGTATGCTTCTGGGTTCTGTGGAGGCAAAGCAAGTCTGGACTTGAGACAGTCTCAAATTTATGTTTGTAAAGCAAAGCAAATGGGACTGAAAAGGTGAGGGTTGTTCCTGTATTGAAGTCCATGTTCCTTTCTTATTATCACAGAGATCTAGTCACAGCAGGGTATCTGACAGTTCAGCCAAGACAATGAGTCCCTCAGTCTTACTTTGATGCAAAACCTGCTTTAAGTGACTGCAAAAATTTTTAACATCTCTTTTTGGCCTAAACTTTTGTAACATTCAATTACCTGGTTATGTTTTCCACTATGGCACAACAAAATGCTGAAATCCTAGGATTTTTTTATCACCTGATGGGTTCCACATCACTGTCAATATTATCTGAAAACAGACTCATTAAGTACCTCCATCTGTGTGCTCCAAATGATTGACCACAGTGTCAGAAGTCACAAGAGAAACAAAATTGCAGAGAGAAGCTTCCAGCAGATGTCATTTCAAGAAGAGCTACCAATCTCCAAAACAATAGGAAATAAATTACTGCATGAGCCAGCCAAATACACATGACACATTGATCAAAGGGGCATTCTATAACACAACATTTGATATTCTCTGTGAATTAAATACAATATAAAGACTAACTTCAGTTTCCTTTCTGTGGAAAATAAAAATTATAAGACATTAATGTAAACACGAATGGCAGATGAAAGCAACAGAACATTTAACAGAACCGTTTGAGGTCACCTATTTTGCAAGGACTATTTGTTTTTTATCACTGTGCTTCCCTAAGTGTCACTGTTAACTCTTGCCTAAGTATTCCACTGTTTTTTGCTCAAGAGTTTTCTGTGCCAATCCAGTCATTGGCTGGCTAGGATAGTATTTTCCAATATTTAGCTTCTGTTGCTTTATTTTGCTCTTGTACCTTAATTTCAGTTGACTTTCATTTAGAATTAGCTAAAATGAATATGCCACTTTAAGTAACACAGCAGTCCATGGCTTTCTCTCTGGTCATTTCTTAGTCTCTGGGCTGCCCAATTGTTGGATTTTGTTTTTTACTTGTCTTCTGTTTGAATATTTTTTTTTTTAAATATGGTGAGGAAAAATGCCAAAGCAGTTTCCTTTGCAAGCACAAACTCTTAGCACAAGTGTTTTCCACATTGGTAACCCTCCTATTTCAAATACTGCCCCAGAAAAATCAAGGGACCATGATCAATCAGACTATGCCGAATAAATTTTGAGGATCAGAAAAGACTAAAAGTATCATGTTTATGTGCTGAGAAGATGCAATTTTGCTTTAGGGTGTTTGAAGTTTATTTCCATGACTAACCTTCATTACTATCCTGAGAAGGGAAAACTAAAGGCATTGAATTTTGCATGTGTTACTGCTGATACCCAGAAGTTAAAAAAAACAAAAAAACAAAACAAAACAAAAAAAACCCAAACCACTTTGTGTTGGTTTGAAAATAAACAAAGGGCAAATTCAACAATGTGAGGATGATGCAAGGCCATTACATGGAAGCATAGATGTGAAAAACCTTGCTAGAACTGTTCATTGATAGAATTTTTGTTAGTTCGTTCAGGTTTATTTTTATTTCTTCTCATATTTTAAATAACACTATGAGGTAATACACACAAACACACACACACTCACACACATATATATATGAAACAGACAGACTAGCAGTTTCCTGGAGCAACAGACTGCCACGGGCATAAGGCTGTGCATAACTCCTGCCAGAGTTCTGGAAGCCAAGGTCTGGCCACTGCTGCCAGAGCCAAAGGCAGAGCAGGGGCATGTGGGATGGTGCCTGCTGCTGCAGGGCTCTGGCTACAGCTGAGTCCTTTCTGACTTTCCTCAGTTCACATTTGGTCTCCTGAGCTACACACTTTCTCTAGCAGGAGGCTGAGCCAGGGACCTCAGTAAAGCCTTGTGTGCTCCTTGGCAAAGCTCCATATGTCCCCTTGAGGAGCTGGCAGCTACATGAAAGTGTGTTGTCTCAGTGCCTGTAGCACTCATACTGCCTTGCGGATTCAGCTGGATCATCATGGACCTAAAATCCCCTCACAATTTTATTTCTCTGGTGAGCTCTGACACTTTCAAATTATAGTCAGTCATTTGGAGTGCACAGATGGAAGGAAATTTAACCAAATTTATTTTCAGGCATATAGACTATAAAGTCATTCCCCATTAGGAAGCAAGCTTCAGAGTTTCAAGCTCTCATTTTGTAGTAAGTAGGTCCACAATCCAATGACCTGCCACTGCAACAAACACACAAGATCTCTCCTTCCTTCCTGCCTTGCTTCTTTCCAAGGCAGGATTTGCCCAGCCACAGTCCTCATTTGAGGAAGATGGAAAACTCAATTCACATACATTTCTGAGAAGTCTTGTGTCATCACTGAATTCATCATCCCAACATACGTTTTCCTTATAGAAAGCAAATGATGGCTGGTGACAAAACTGGTCATACTTTATGAATAAACTATCCCTCAAACCAAAACACGGCAGAAGTAAAAATATGTGGTTTATTCCTATTAGAAGTCCCTTTATTTAGCATATAGGCCCATTTTAATGAAGCATATCATATACAAATACTTTGGAAATTCTATTCTAAGGGTGTTCCTGGGGCAGCTAAACAGAAGTTATGCCTGACACCATATATGGCAGGGTGAGGATGTATCTGAACTAGCTGGGAGAAGAGGCCATAAGGTATATACAGGGGAGCTACAGTGTGGCACCCTGGGTGTCAGCCCCATAGTTTAGGCTACTCATATAAACCCCAAAAGTGAGGTTAGCCTTCCTGGGGGGAGAAGCTGCTAAGAGGAAAAGTGAGGAAAATTAAGAAGATTTTCTAGCTAGGTGATATTTGAAGTAAGTGAATACGTCAGAGAAAGGTTGGGGAGCTCACAGGAATAATCAAATCTTTACATACAGGTTTTATAGCCAGGATAAAACAAAAAGGCTTTTAAGGTTTAGTTTAAAAAGGTGTTCTTTGCTTTTTTCTTAAAGAGCAGCTCCTTACTTTTCCTCCCTTTGTTCCTTGTACTCCCTATAGCCCGGTGGTGCACTGTCCCTTTAGGTACTGGCTAAGCCTCAAACGCAGGAAATCTCATACAAAAAAAAAAAAAAAAAAAA
>VXBX01003939.1:263420-286569 GCA_013400415.1 Scytalopus superciliaris | reverse complement strand
AGAGGTAAAAAAAAAAAAAAAAAAGGGGGGAAAAATTAAATGTATATACCCAGAGTCTAAATCAGAAGTGCCTAGTTATTACTGTCTACAACTTGTAGATTTAATGTGTTTAAAAGACAGCTAGATGCACAACTGCACTGAATTAAATGCACTTGTAGAGATATAAATACAGATGCATTTGTCAGAATTTGCATTTTCTTAACTATGGAGCTGTTACTTCAATTACTTTTGGGTTTTGCCTGTTTAGCTACAAGGCAGAGTCCATGGAATACTATACAGGAAAAGTAATAATGAATATAAAAGGTTAGGATAAGCAGCACAGCTGCCCCAGCAGCTAAGCAGCAGCATGTTCATGAAGTCTCTGGGTTATAAATTCCCTGCTTCTTCAGAGTAAATGCAATAATTACCAAACATGTATGTCTGCCCTAGTCATGTCCCAGCCACAGCTAGAACATAATCCAGTCCATGTGGAGTGGTGGTCAGACCCGTTTTGGTACAAATCATTTAAGCAGGGCATACCTAGGAGAAATCAAAAACGTGAGGAAAGCCAGCATACTTCCACAGTGAACAGGTGTATGATAACAAATGTCAGTCCCAGGAAAACAAAATAATGATGAAAGAGGGAAACATGGATAAATGTAATGGAGTAGAAAATAATACCACAGGTATAATAATACCTTTGTACTCAGGTGGATTATTGTGCCCATTTCTGGACTATAACAGCATGACAGGTTCGTGGGCAGGAAAATGAAATGCTGAGAAAAAGACTTCTGTGTAAGAAGTCATTTTAGACGAGTCATTTTAGGTAAGAGATGAATAACATGGGTACATTGTGAGTAGGACTGAGCTGCTTGTTTTATTTTACCCTACCTGGAGAACAGCTCTGGAATTTGCTGCATTGTCTGAAGACACTGCACTGAGAGGAAATACTTGCTTTCACACAATGCATAAATGAACTCCTCATTGAAAAACAGCATTATGCCCAAGAGGTTTAAAAGACTTGAAGTATATGTTGATATGGCTAATGAGAAACACCACCATTGCTGAACACAGTTTCACAAAAAAAAAAACAACAAAGAAAACCCTTCATGCTCCAGTGAAGAAGACAAACACTAACAAGCAGAAGAGGGAAACTTTCTTGACCATATAAGGACAGAAGCTAGAATATGAATTTTTACAACTCTGAGAAAACAGGTTGCTAACCTGTATAGAGCAATGCCTTATGTTCCAACTTAAATACCAGGATATGGGAAGGGCTTTCTGTTTAAAGAATATACACAAGCAGATAATCATCCTTCAACATATCAGAGTATGCCTTAAACTCCCAGATCTAATGCACAGTTTGGGTTCAGCAGTGATTGAGCAATGGCCTTACCCTACCAACAAGGTGGGAAGAGCTTTGGTGCCAGAAGAAAGTAATTATGTCCTGATCAGTTGGTTTTGTACTGTGAATATTTGCACTTGCTTCAGGTCAAGAGTATTTGCAGAATTTTGTATATCTAAAAGATGTTTATAACAAGCTATCGTTGCTTTTGGTTTTGTTGTTTTTTAATATTGCTGTCATGTTTCATCAGATCTGCCAAGCCTCAGCTCAGGAGGAATTAGCCAGGCAATTTGGCATAAGGAAGCAAGAGGATCAAAATGTGCCTAAAACTTCTCTCCGAAAAGTCACCAAGCCAGCATTGCTAATGTTAATTTATTTTTTTTTTCCAAATGCTCAATAGTCACAAAAAGCATAAAGGAAAATGGGATCTGGTGGATAAAATGTACATTTCTTACAGAAAAAGAAGTTATACTATCTTTATTTTTAATATTTTTTAAAATTTCTTTATCATCTTACAATGTCATCTGTCAAGGATTTTAAATTATTATTACTTTGAAATAAAAATGATGAGTTGCTTTTCTGAGCAGATAAAAACTAACAAACTCTTTAACAATAATTTTAGCTTCAAGCTGAAGTAATTTCAGTGGTGCAATACATGTTCTGTTTTATATTTAGAGAAGATATTTTCAGTACAAAATAATATTCTACATTTCAGGGCTCAAAGTATTTCAAGAGACAGTTTAAGTGAGAAATCTCATTACCAGGGACTGTCATCTCTTCAGTGTTCACTGGTCTTTCACATTCTCCACAAAGTCATCTCTAGCAGATCATAGACTCATAGAATGGTTTGGGTTGGAATGGACCATTAATGGCCATCTAGTCCAATGCCCAAGATAGCCAGACAAGGGAAAATACCATCCCTCATACAGTCTTAGGGCAGTCCTTACTGACACTTCTGTCTTCACTCTCACCAGACTAACTGTCTTCTCCAGAGCAACGTGTCAGGTAGTCCTAAAGCTGTGCATGTAAATATGTCAATGGCAGAATTTACTTACCCATCAGATTGCTCTTTGTTACATACAGATTCATGTACTACTGTGAAGAAAAGGATTTTGTATGTATTCCTGCAGTACTGGAGTGAACTTCTCAACAGTTTTCTCCTGAAAAAGACAATGAGCAGCCCTGATACAAAAGAAACACCTTTTTCAAACACTAGGTCTTTGGAGTAACTTAAAATGAATAATTAGCATGCTAAAAAGTACTGGTACTTTCTCTTTTATTTCTTCTGCTCCCTTCTGCTCAGTTTTTATTATCTTTGAGAAGAAGTGTGTTAGTTATGAAATTGTCACTTTTGAAACCTTAGGGGTTTCTTTTGCTATCTAAAATTTTTATGACTCAATAACTCCTTGAACTTCCTTTCTAGTTACCTTCAAAGATTTTTACTAGGACTGAGCTGAATATAAGCTTTGGGACAGGCCAGTATTTTCTGCCTTTCTACATGACAGATGTGAGTCCAAAGTAATTCTATTTGTTGTCATTTGTGGGTTACATGTTTTTCTCTGTTCCAACCTTTTCTCAATTCTCTGTGTGTCTGCAAAAAGAAATGCGTACTTGTTTCATTGTTACCCTGTGTTTGGATGTTATTTTTTTTTCTTTTCACTTTTTTAAAATAGATTCCCCAAATCAATTTTCTTCAATGTTTTCTCAGCATGTGAATGGGACTAAAACTCTAAATTGGTTTTCATTTATATTAACATCTTTTCTCTCTCAGTGAGTGTGCTTCAATCTCAGAAACTAATCTCCTGTATTTTCATTTGCTTCTCACTTCATTCCATATGCTGTTCTGGTAGCCTCTGCATTGTTTCGGAATAAGCCAAAAGTTTCTCACAACAATATAAATCACATGAAGTTTTCCACTTCTTGCTGAAGGGTGATTATCAGTCCATTCTCAGTGCTCTTCATGTTGGGCTCTTAAGACCTTTATTTGCTCATTGAAAGGATATGGTAAATCAGAAATTTCTCTAGCAGCTTTTTAAATGGCAAATACGTTCTTCAGATGAGCAATTTATCTTTCAGTGAGAATATACATCTCTGGCAAGGCTATCCAGAGTGTCTCTTTGGAGCTGGGCACTGATTTTTTTTTAGTTATTTTTATGTTTTGGGATGATATGGTGATGACATGAAGTTTATTTCTCTTACTTTCCTTGAAAGTGGGAAACAAATTTTTTCCCTTCATTGTTCCTCACATTTAATGTCACAATTTTCACAAGTGAGTGAATGCATTCACTTTTATAGCTAATCACATTTTTACATCAGTACACTGGGCAGTGTTGTACCATGCAAAGTATTTTAGGAACATGGAAAGACAGGAATAGAAGCTGATTGAGCTGATCTGCTCTTCCAGCTCCACATCCTGCCTCTCACAGAACACAGGCTTTAATGAATATTTCTTAAGGAACTAAAGTTTAGGAATATGTACAGTAGATAATTATGTAAAACTTTGTCTGTATTTATTAGTGAATAAGTTAGTTTATGACTGGAGACACAGTGATTTTATGTATTACTTACAACATTAGTAAATGTAGTAAGAGGGGCAGAAAAGACATTCAGGGCCTCTCTGCAATATGAGAGACAACTAAACCATCATAGAAATGGTGCCTGTTCTCCTTATCTATATATGTTCTTAAATAGTGCCTACACTGAGCTAAAACTTAAAGCTCAGTGGCAGTAAGTTCAGCTACTAAATTTTGGATACTTTTTCTCCCACCTAGGGTTATATTGATTGACTTTCAGTTTTATTGAAGACTCGCCGTTTCTTGTATTAGGAGAAAATGTAACTGTAAAGAAAAATACCTGCATTTTTTTCATATAGTGTTCTGTATTTTATATAGTCTTTTCATATCTTTTAAAATTCATCTCTTTTCCAAGGGAGACAATCTCAGTCTCGGCAATCTCTCATCACAGAAATTGTGCCATGCTCTTAGTAATTTTCATCACCTATTTCTACATCTTTTTTGTCTCTTTTTCAAATAAATTGAGCAGGATTGAGCCCATACTGTAGCTGGGGCATATCACTGACATTATAATACTTTCAGAAAGACAGACTGTCCCATCCTTTTACACTATCATATCTTATTTGGTGCTTTGGGATTTTTTGGACCACTGTTGCACAGATCTTCACTTCACAGCATTCACAGTAAATTAGGAAAGTGGAACCCATCTGACCTGTATAAATAAGTGCTTAGGATCTGCAATATCACCTTATAGACAATACAATATTTCATCTGTCATCATGTTGCTCACCTCACTCTCTGACATTCCCTGCCCTTTAATTTATTTTAGGGACTTATATTAAAATTTGCTATTTTGTTCTTCTCCTCCATTTCAGAAGCCTACTCCATATCATTAATACAAAAAACACTCTGTTTCCAGACTGTTTGTCAAAGGAGATGGTCAACATGGACAGAATTACCACAGGACTTTGTGGTTCAACATTGCCCATAAACTTATTTAGAGTTTAATTTGAGTGGTTCAGGTGTGAAAATCTGATGCTATCCAGACACCTAGCAGCTTGCCAGACCCTGTCAACCTAGTAAAGCACTTGTTTACCTCAAGGGATAGCCTGAAGATATGTGGAGATAGAGGTGACAGTGCCAGAGCATCTGCTTTTCATGTCTCTGTGAAAAGATATTCCTGGCTCACTGATAATCCAGGCAGGACTACACACATTTTTTTTCTATTCAGTATCTGTTATGCTACATCCTCTATGTTTAACACACACGGCTATCAGAAAGGATCTCTCGCTTCAAACAATTTTTGACCTGTCATTTCTTTCTTGAAAGTAATCAACTCTTGTTAAAAAGTATTCTTATCATAAAACATAATAAAAAGAAGCAAAAGAAAAAGAAACAATATGTTTCTCTTCCTTTGCTTCTTAAAAGAAAAAATGTTTACATGTGTGTATTTTCACATATAAAATTTTTGGTTGCTTTATTTATCTTGATTTTTTGCTAAAAAAAAAACCAAACTTTTTTTTTTTTTTTTTTCAGGGACAGCTGATATTAAGTTTTTTGTTACAGACCATTGAATGATGTTAACAAAACCTGACAACATTCTGAGTTTCTAGGAAATGTATTATTGTCACCATGACTGGATATCTGAGATTAGAAAAATTTCTACACAAGTTGCTGTTATCCATCCTAAGGGTAGTTCTGTTGTTGGCTTTGACATCTCGCTCTTGTAAATGCAATTCTGAACCAATGGGTGTTAATATCTTATCCCTGTTGTGCGGTGGTTTGATATATGTGATGATTTCTGCAGGCCAACACAAAAGTTAGTGTCATGTGCTTTCTTGACATTCATATTTGCAAAAGGAGAAAACGTTCTGTAAAGAACTCATGCAACAAATTCCGCCTTTTGCACTGAGATTTGATTAGCTACAATGTTAGTCATGCAATAAATTTACAATTCTAAATTTCTTAAAGGGAGTAGTAATTTTATATAGCAGATTGAAGGAAATAAGAACAATCCCTTTATTGATAAATAATCCTAATTACCTTTTCATTTCCACCTTGAAATGACAAGGTTAAAAAATAGCATCATAGAAATGACCTAGACAGTCTAGGCATCTTCTGCATTTTAATTCCCAAGACACACATTGACTTCACTAACGCTGAGCTTGGTATAGATCATCCGGTCTTGGATATATAAACTCTGACATGCTGACAGAATCTTGATTTGCCCTATAAAGCCATAGGATGCTTAATGATTTTCAACCAAAAAAAATCATAGCTCACAAGATCTAGATTTCCTTTATTTACTCTGAAAATGTTTCATGATCAAAATAAAAGCAAACTTTAAAATAAACAAGTAATGGTGCTGAAATACGTCTTAAATTGAGAACAATGGGAATTTAGAAGAGAAAAATCAGGTTTTTCCTGTACTTGTGGTTGAATTGGAAACTTTTTCTTCACTTTTTTTTAATTTTATTTTTTAATTGTTTTTCCTTTTAAGAACCACTGAAAACAGAACAAAATAAGGCCCAAAGAGTAGACAAAAATAATTGATAGAACTTCTAATCTCTACTTCTCTGTTACTTTTAAGAGCTGAGGAGAGAAGGGAGAGGTCCTTTTTGTACTTTTCTGATGAACATTTCAGAACCAGTTCAATGAGTGCTCTTCAATTTCATTTTGCCACAAGTTATACCAGCAACCAGAGCTACACTGCATGAGCACTGGTGCTTCATGCTCTCTGATGCTATGTATATCACATTATAAGTATCCTTTTGTTGATTCTGTTAATCAAGTACAGCTATAAACCAGACATGAACAATAAAAGTGCTTTTTCTCTGAGTTTTAAGGACAACCAAGTGTTAAATGTGAAAATGCTTCTGCAATTTTTTTTCAGTCAGGATTAAAATTCAAGGGAAAGAATTAACCTATCTGCCTCTACACTCCATAGGGATTTTTATTATTCAGATTTATTCATTAGAAGACTTGCTATTCATGTTTGCTATATTTGCTTTCATTAAATGTTTGGCATTATACGTCATCCTATTAATTGTTAACTAAAAACTAAAAGCAAAAAGTATGAGTGCTGTGATATAAAGTTCATATATCCTGACCAATATAAATGATATATTCTTTTAACAGAAAATAGCAGGGAGTAAACAATAGCAGGTAAATACATTTCTTTTTTTCTTTTCTTGTTTAATAGTGAAGCTGTTTATAGTCACTGAAGTGTAAATTTCTTTCCATTGAAACACATATACTGCACCTGCATCCTGATTTGTATTTTGAAATATTGTAATTAATTTCTTTTTCATTCATTAAACACATTTACAAAACCCACAGTTGATTCAAATAGATATAAATGTATTCTTGTTTCATGGGCAACAGAATAAATGCAGTTCCCAGTATGATGTAATGCACACCTACTCAATGCTTCTATGAACCCATTAAAAAAATGATGGAAAACAGTGGAAAAAAGTCCACCACCTGTTGTTTCCTCAACATGAAACTAGTTCTCAAAAAGTGACTTGAAATTTTGTAGTTCTTTTCATTTGAATGGATTTCCACCTGGCAGAGTGGCTCTCTTGTAACACGGTCACTGGTCTCTCCTGGGCTAGCTGTGGTAGTTTGTCAATCCATGTGCTCAGCCTTTTGGCTGAGGTTGATCATTAACTAGATACTTGGGCTCAAAACTTGCAGGTTTGGGTCTGGCTGCTGTAGACTGTGAGGCAGGTTCCCTGTCTCCTTTCCTGCAGGGCTGGATGCTGGTCTGTGTAATCTAGCAGGTAAACCTATGCAAAGTCTTGGGTTTTCCAAGTCTCTTTTATCTGCCTTGTGGGCTGTGCTCAAAACTCTGTACTCAGCACAGCCACCTTAATCATAAGGTAGGGGAAGGCAGGGTTTGATGGCAGCACTATGGACACAAAGCTCCAGTCCCCAGGACCAACCCATGCTAACAGCCATTTCTAGGGTCACTTGGCAGCAGTCACAAGTGCAGCCTTATCTTTTCTCATCCTGTACTTGAAGGACCAGAGACACTATCATGAAATAAAAATTATAATAATCTGATTTATGAGACAGTGATATCCCTGGTAACTCCTTCAGCTCAGGATGTTCAGCAATTTCAGTAGACATCTAACCCTGCATCACCACATCCTTCTCCTCTCAAGCTTTTCTCCTGCCCTCCACAGCCTCACAGTGCCATGCTGTCAGTGTAACTTTATCTCCTCAATCAATCATAGATGAGGCTTGAACTCCAGTCTGTGCCCTGGAATAACAAGTCTTGGTCAGCAAATACATGTGGGGCCAAGTTTAAAGTGCTCTTCAGGAAGAAGAGATATATCAGGGTCAAGCTTCTTAACCCTCATTAAATCCCCAGCAATCTCCAGGCTGAGTTTGTTCTCATAAAACTTAGGTCAAACCCTTTCTAAACAGCTTTGCAGAAACTCACACATATGTGTGGGGAGCAGTCAGCCCTCGGGTGTACCCCTGACAGCCCTGCAGCTGGTTCACTGGCTGGCTGGGGCAGGCCTGTCTGAGCTAGCACTCACCCTCTACGTCATCTTCATACACTTTGGTTGAAATAGCTCTAAATTGGATGGTCTGTGAGTCTTTCTTTGGAGCTCATGTTTTTCTAACCCTTTGCCCTATGCTTTCTTTATGTTTACTCCCACACTGGTGAGATATATATAAGGGCAGTGCTGTCCATAGATTTTAAATTGCTTTTCCAGGACAAAGAAGGTAGTAATGAATCCAGCAGCATTAATGAAGAGCAGGGAAATGGCACTCAGCCACCCTCCCCTCACCCACCCCAGAGCAGTCATTAATGTTAATAGGACTCTCCTCTGTACCCCCCTACTCCACACACAGAGAGCTCACATCACAAGAAGCATCAGACAGCCCTCCTCAGGGCACTGTGGTCAGCTTCAATTCTTCTGACATATGCCCGGTAGATCAAAGGTCAGTGCAAATAGAAAATCTCTATTAGGTACTCCTTAAGCATATATTCACAGCAGTTATTGTCACCTATTTTGGTTCAGTAGTATGAATGCAGCAAGGCCAGCTAAAATGAGGACCTTGTCTTAAAAAGATAAAAAGGGGAAAAAAAATAAAGCTAAAATAATTTTGAAATCAATAATAACTATGTGTTTCCTCAAAATTAAATTTTTAGTCCATTTATAGAATCAAATGAAAAGAAGCAATCCCTGGCTTCTCTAAGCATAAGAGAGGTTGGATATTTTGGTCAATTCATTCCTGTTATTTTGTTACATTCTTTTTTTTTCCCCCCTACCTTAAACAGGGTTGAGGGAGGCACCCATACCAGTGATTACAGGAGCTGAAGTCTGTTACGCAAGACATGTTTATTCTGGTCACAGGCTGAGCTCTTATTTCCTAGGAAAGTTTACACATGAAAATATGAGGTTGCTTAAATGCCAGGACAACCTCAGTTACTGCTGCTGTTCATCTGAAATTTTGCCAGCTTTTGAACAAGAAAAGACATAAACCAAAGTCTAAAATGAGGAAGAAACCCACATACAGGCCACCGCCATTTTTTTGTGGAGATTATAAGATTTAGAGCCCAATGTAGTTCCTGAGAGGAGCAGAGCAAATTTCCATCATAGTGTAGCTGACGGTGTTGGTGTGTTTCAGATCTAAAACCAGGAGGTTTTGCTGCTTGAGCCTATGCCTGTCATGAACATTAATTCCTGAAGAGCACAAATATTTGCTTTTAACTTGTTGATCAGATGTCACCAGAGGCAATAATGTAGATCCCAAAGACTTGAATTGTAGCACCAATTCAGTCAGTTATACTGGCATTCTTGGCAAAAAGTGAAATTATTGATATTTATTGGTACTTTATCAGATAAATTATATAATTCTGAGAAAATCACAGTAATTTGGAAAAGTATATTCATTAGCAAAGTCCAAATTTTCCTGGCAGACCACATCTGTAGATTGGATACTTCCCAACTTGTAGTGTTTCTTCAAATATCATCTAAAGGTTTTATATGAGGGAAGAACATTATTACCCAACAGAGAAGATGTACTAGACCTGCCAAGGCATTAACAAAGTCTTTGTATATCAATACTGTATGTATACTTGGTCTGGGCTTTGTACCAGAGATAATCAGGAAAAAGTGAGATGAATGAGAATAAGGTTCCCAAAGGGTCAGGAAGGAGCAAGGAGAGAGGACTCTTGGCAGTAAGTGCAAAATGCAAATTGCAACTAGAAAACACAAAGTAGAAGCAAAGAACTGGAAAATTAGATACCAAAGTCTGATAGAAGAAAAAGGAAGATGTCTTATGGGCTTCCAGGTGGCACAATAGAAACACAGTAAAGGTGGTACCACAACTCAGGGGTGTGCAGGGGGCAGATATCCAGACAAAGAACAAGAGGAGAGGAAAGAAAACAAAATAGGCAGATGGAAACTGAGAACCTGTGATGGGCTGGATAAACCCCAAAACTTAGATTAAGGCCTTAGTTTGGTTAGGCCTGAAACCAAATTTAGCAGGCCTCAGTTTTTTGGGCCATGGGGCACTCCATAGATTCAGAGGGGCAAGTATCACCTGACTTAAGCAACCAAAGAGGTATTTCATATCATCTGACGTCAAGTCGAGTATAAATCTAGTGGGGGAGGTATCCTCGCTCTCTTGCCCTCCCTCTCTCCGTGTGGTGTGGTGGGGAGGACTCCCTGTTGCTGCTCCCAGAGCGACAGGCCTGGCCGCTTCCCTGCCGAGATGCCCACAGCAGTTCTGGGCTCTGGGAAGTAAATACTTTTGGTTTGATGTTGCTGTGCTGGGTGCTCTTTCAGGGGAACCTGTTTAGTTTTGTTTCATGTGGGTTTTAGGTGGTGGAATCTGTGTGTTATTGGGGTGGACAGCTCTGGATGAAGTTATTGTTGGTTCTTTTTATATTTGTACGTATATGTATTGTAACTTTCCTGTAAATATATGTATATAGTTTTTTCCAGTTTCAGGTCTTTTTTTCCTTCCCTCCTTTCACTGGGACCTCATGGGTTTTGGCGGGATTGGGTTGGCACTTTGCCAAGGTCAAACTCAGGACCAAAAAAAAAAAAAAAAACACAGAGGAAGAAATGTGGGAATCACAGAGGAGAAGAAAGAAAGTAAAAATAATGGAGACAAATGGCCAATCAGTATCTGTAGAATCATGAATCACTGGAGCTGTAAACTGGTGTGGTACCAAATCTGTCAGGTGATTGCACAGTCAGTGGTCATCTCAATAAAAGTACTGACAGAAGATCAGTATGCCAAAGGAGCCAGGTTCATCTTTTGCATGATTTCAGTGAAACTTGCTAGATTTGTACTTGGGTTGAAATGTGTCCCAGGAGATCAGCTGCTCAGGAGATTCAGATCAATAGGCAAGCAGGTGGATAATTGATATGGCAGTTAATAAATGGGCATTTTTATGGTAATAACAAAGATCTCTACATAATTAAATCATCTGTATGGCAGCAAATCAAGAGCAGCAGATGACTGTAGCAAACCAAAATGGAATATCTTAAAATGAAATGTAGGAAAATTATATTTCTTTCAAATTCTATTAGCCACAAACAATTAAAATGACCCCAGATAGAAACTGGACACAGATGTTTAAAACAAATTAAATGGCAGAGTAATTAAAACCAAGTGGATGTAGCAGTTGCCAGGTTATCAAAAATGACAGACAGGACAAATGGTGTAAGATGAAACTTGAATGGTTCACAAGAAGGGAGAGGTCAAAAGAGCAAGGGATGCGGCTCAGCACATCACAGCATACACAGCATGAGCCCTACAGGCTCCTGTGCCAACGGTGCAGGGAAACATAACTTTGTTACCCTGTAAACTGAAGAAAACAGTCCAATTAGGTCCATTTTTTCACATCATATGTGTAATTGTAAAGACTGATGACTGCTTCCAAACTGCTTCAAAATATGTACAACAACGTCACTTAAAAAAATTGCCCTGCTGTCTGTTTTATTTGATTATCTTGCTATGCTGCCCAATATTATTGTTGTGTGCTCCAACCAGGCACCAAATGCCCTGGGCCCTGGCATATGGCATTTCCCAAAGGCAAGCACAAACATCCATGAGGGCTATGAGAAACTCCCACACCTGAAGCCTGCACACCTCTCTGAGCAACCACCACCTGTGTAGAGTGCCAGAGGTACCAGATGGCATGCAGAGGTAAGTGGTTTTGGTGAGTCCATGGCAGGCGTGATGCAGTATTTGGCACAGAAGTACTGCCAGGACAGGTGAGGTGGCTGGCAAGTGCCCAGGTTCCCTCTGAAGCTTCCTCTGCAGTGCTGCCATCCAGCCCTGGGTGGCAAATGTAAAATCATTTCTGGGAGGGTGGGAAACACTCATCTCCTTCCTTTTACTGCATAAAGCTACCACTAGGGCAGCTTTAACAAACTGTTGTTCCCACGTAATGTTTTTAGTGAGAAAATTTTCTGAGATCTTTGTACTCTCTTCTCTCAGATCAGTGAACAGTGGACATACATGAATAAATTCTTATGTAAAAGCATGTTTGTCTCCAGTGCAGTTCTCGTGGCACTGATTTCAGGCTGCAGACTGCCACACGGAGGTGCAGGTGGGCTCTGAGGGCAGTGGATGCTCTCAGCTCCAGCCCATGCTCCATGCTGAAGCTGCCAGCACTTACCCTAAGGTGCAGCCAAAGCAACCATCCTGCTCTCTAAAAGGGAGTCAGGGTGTCATAGAATCATAGAATCATTAAGATTGGAAATTACCTCTAAGATTGTCAAGTCTAACCATTAACATAACACCACTGTGTTCACCACTAAACCATATCCTCAACTGATACATGCACTACATTAAAATGTACAATTCTGGAGCATTTTTTTCCCTTGTTAAGTATTTTATATCCACAATAATAAAATGTGCCATTTCTGGCCTCACATAAACATGCTAAGTCTCCAACTTACTGATAACTGTGACAGACATTGCTCTACTTAGTTCCATTTCTGTGTGAGATGGAGAGCCATTCCTAACTCTTCTTCAACTCAGTGGTTGCAGAAGGACATTAAAAGGCTGCTAGAAGCAGATACCCATGCTAAAATACCTCAAGGTAAGGAGACTAATGAGATTTGGAAGACAAAACTTACCTTTGCCTCATTCAGAGCAGGAGTTTGCTGAAAGTTTTACTATCACTTCAATCAGGACAGTACCCTCACCATATGTGCTGGGTATCAAACATGTATCAGGTGCCTCAGAGAAATTCAAACCATGAAGGGACTAGGTAACAGAGGCAGAGCTATTCCTTTTCTTCTGGCTAACATGTGAACTGAATTTTAACTGACTCCTAAAATGAAATAAATTATTTAAAACTAACTGCAATGTTTTATACAGAATTAAATAGTCATATCAATCCTTTCTGAAATGAGAGAGAGAAGAGTAAGGAGGGAGGAGAAAGGAGGAGAGAAAAAAACACAAATGCATACTGTTGGTTTGATCCAGAGTGTTCTCTGAGGTAGCAGGCAAACTGAATAATTTCTTTGCATTTTCCTTTGTTTATATTTTTGCTCCACAACACTGGTTGAAACTGATAACTGTACTGATACAACGTATAGTCATATTTTTGTAAAATTGAGGGCTTGTAATTTTTCTTGAAAATTAGAAACATGGTGTACATTTTTCCAAGGCAATTTTTTTCAAAGGATAATTTTTCAATTCACATTTTTTTGTTTCACTCTAGTACTTCCCAATTAACACTTCCCTTTTTTTTTTTTTTTTCCATTTTTTTCATCACTTGAACCCAGAAATAAGTTCCTACCAGCTGAGGAACCACAAACCATGTCAATGGCATTTTGCAGTTCTTCCTTTGTCTGGTGTGCTCCTGTTGCAGACCCTGCAGGTCACCAGCTGCCTCTGTTTTTGTGTTTGCCATGCATGTGCTCTGACCCCAGCCATGGGGTATTTTTTGCTGCAGGCAGTCAGGTAATTATTGTGGTGCAGAGCTGCAGTCCTCCAGAAATTCAGATTAGGACTGAAAAACAGGAAGCGAGGACAGCAAGATAATGGCTGCCAGGGTCTGCTCCCCTCACAGAGTATGGTCCAACGGCCCTAGGGCCCTGCCTCTGAGAGCTGGTGATACCCCCCTGGTTTAGGGAGTTTAGACATAGGCTATGAGTAATAGGATATATTAATAAAGATAATTTTTTAAGGTTTTCCTCCACAGTCCTTCCATTTCGGTCTTTTTTTGCTAACTATTCCTGTCATCCGTTCCTATCATGGGCAGGTCTCACTGAAGCTCTCATACCTTCATCATCTGCTCCACAGGAAACTTCCTGGAGTCCAAATCCCCCAGTTTAACTGGGCATTGCCTGTGGAGAGCATTGCTTTGATGGAAGGCAATATAGAAGTATCCCTTTCTGGAAGAAATAAAGGCAAATAAAGTGCTCACAGCAGCAATGAAGGAACCTTTTACTCAAATCTGAAGAAAACTCCAGCAAAGACATATCAAAGGATGGGTCTGTCTCTGCCATAACAGCACACTCTATTTCACAAAGACAGCAGAGAAACTAAGCTGACAAAAGAAATATTTCTCTGGTATCTTTAGTAGCTCCAAGCCTGATGGCACATTTTGATTTTAGATCCCTAGAACATGTGTGGACTTGCTGCCAACTTGCTGCTGGAGTGATAAAGTGAGAAGAATCATGCAGTTTATATGCTTGTAATTAAGTGAATATCAGACCTGCTAGGACAAAAAATCAGAAGTGATAGTGTGGTAGAACCTCCTAATAGGTTACGTTTAAGAGTCAAATCCGAAAAGACTATTTTTGAAATTTTTAATATTTGTGTGTGACCTTCAAACTTGCCCAGTGGTAACTGGAATTGCTTCCACTGAAGTCAGTAGTGTAAGGCAGTTCTAAAAAACTGCAGCCCCATAGCTGATTTTCTAGTAAAGACAAGCAAATTTAAAACAAGTTTTAAAAATTGATCCCATTTAATTTAGTAGGAAAGGATGACCCATTTGGACACAACCTAAAGAATCTGCAGAAAAACGAACAATTATAGAGGGCTACCTGTAAAATTTCATAAGCAAGACTGTCACTGTTTTTATTTAATTAAATCCTATCATACCCTTCTATACAATCATAAAGCACTACAAGGATCTCCAGACTCCACTGCTGAGAATAATTTAATTTCCTCTGATAAAGGTTGCTTTTTCTGGATTTCCTTTGAAAGTTTAAGAATCACAGATATCATTAATGCTTAAAGAAGGCTATCAACACTCTCAGAAAGGGATTCACACAAATCTAGTGCTGAGTACGGTCATACAGGTCTCCAAATCATACAGTTTTTCTTCCTTGTGTGACAGACACCCTACATCAGTTAATTTTAATATGAAAGAAGGATTAAAATCTCATTTGTTCCTCCTTAGCTGTTAAATCCATTCCTGTAGCACTCATTGAATTTGCAAGTATTTGAATATTGTATAATGAAGAATCCTTATAGTTTCAACTTCACTTGTTCAATCTGTGTTCTGTTTGTAGGACTTATGAGTACAACAAAGAAGGGAATAAAACTAATTATTGATAAATGGACTGTAATTATCTGGTCTAGTGGAGTTCATTTCATTAATTATTTTGGAAATGCCAGATTCAATTTTTTTCATCTGCAGTGATAAAAGGAAGATTTCATAAACCTGATATTAGAAGAAAAGTAAAAATACTGAACTGGAAACATACAGAAAATTACTATTTTCTTCTTTGTTTGCATTACACTTACACCTGGTGAATTCAGCCAAGTTCAAGCTCACATTGTATGCTATTCCAAAGCAATAACATCAGTTCAAGCTTGTCTGATCTTAATAGAGAAGATGGTAGAATATAGGTTGTGTAAACCATGTGCAGAATTTTGATTGTGACTGTAATTCCACAACAGACTAACACTGTTGTGACAAATACACAACAGGTTTTATGAGTTTGAGTTCAAACATCTTCCCATACTACTTGGTTTCCATTTTCACTTTAACAGGCCTGTTTCTTGGTGGAACTTCCTCCCCTACTCCACCTCTGCTTTCTCCTTCATCTTCTCTTCAATCTCAAATTATGTCTTTCTTTTTGTTTCTCATGTGTTTTTCTGATTCCGCCTCCTATACTGTTACAGCCTTCACACCTATCTCTCAAGGGTTAGTTGCTTTCACGCCTCAGTGAAACACAGATCTCCCTTTGGATACCATTTTAAGCATGAA
Organism: Scytalopus superciliaris; assembly: GCA_013400415.1. NCBI lineage: Eukaryota > Metazoa > Chordata > Aves > Passeriformes > Rhinocryptidae > Scytalopus > Scytalopus superciliaris. The sequence goes on along the minus strand of VXBX01003939.1, from coordinate 270,521 downwards.
TCTTTAGCTTGAATATAACAACTTCCTAAAGTATACACGTTTGTTAATAGCAAGTATGTTCCTCGACTGAAAGCTGAAGATACAAATGCAGTAGCTAACAGACATAAAGGGTTTAAGACTGCCTCCCGGTAAGTTCTCTACACACACACACACATACACAAACACACACACAAATAATAATAATAGTAGGAACAACAACAACTTGGCTGAACACAATTTTCTCGTTTAGGATTCAGAACTCAGTCACTGGATGAATTATGCAAACGTAAAAAGGGAAATCTCAGAGGAAGAATCTTGATAGGACTTATAGTCATGCTTACAGGCTGTGTATTCATGATACACCAGAGTATTTAAACCTTCATAAAAATATTTGTAAAGCTGAGGTCTTATTATGAAAGTTTGTGATTACTGAGATGTTTATACATGATAAAAATTCAGAGTTTAGCAATTTGATATACTACTTATGTTTGTAATAAACAAGTATGATTGGTTTTGCAAAGCTACTTAAGTCTTAATGTGGTTTTAAATTCTTGGGAAAACATCAAAATACCAAATGCTATTCCTTGTTGAATTCAAGCTGGCTCTAAATCTCCAGTCAGTTGGTGGGACTGTTCCGGGGAGAATCGGAAGGCCATCTTTTATGAAAAATTAAACTCAAAATGCTTCACTTTCAGAGAATCGCTGTGGAAAACTCCATTACTGATTAACCATTCTCATTATTACTACATGAAAGCTTCTAAGTACAGAGTGGTCTTTTTATGTATCTTCAACAAATGCTTGAAGCTGATTGTATGGAAATTCTCCTGTATAAGAGTTTACAAAAGGGTAAAAGAAATGCAGATGCAACATTCTTTAAGGTTGTTTTCTTATTTTGTCAATAATATAAATATGTTTTAATTGAACTGTTGATTAGCAGCCCAGAGCTGCAAAAGTCAAATGTGAGCAAAACAGCTTTACTGCTTGAAGAGATTTGACCAACTTTCTGTGGATAATTGATATAATTTTATATAAAATTTAGCCACTAAACCAGTGAAAATGTGAAGTACATGTTTGATATTTGCAGAAGCCAAGTATGGGCTATCAGTACTAGTTGCCATTATGCAGTCCATATTGCTGCATGCTTAATCCCACCCTCTAGACTTATAGGGACTTACCTGCATTAGCAGCAATTATCTTTGCACACTTGTTACCACTGGGGAAGACCTGAGAAAACTGAAAGGGTAAAAAAAAAGAAGCCCATCATTCAGTGCAAACTCAAAAGCTAAGAAAAACACTAGGACAAGTTAATAAAAGCTATTTTGAAGCATCTGCAATGTAATAAACTGGAAAAAATAGTTACTGTGAATTTTTGAAGACAAATGGAGTCCATACCGTCCAAGAAGTCACAGTCATTTTGGCAAAGTATCTGCTCTGTTTGGAAGCTGAAAAGGCAGATGTGACATATCTGAACTTAGTAAGGCTTTTGACATAAAGTGTGTGATAGTCCCTCAAAAGAAATGAGTAAATATTATCTAGATGCAACAGCGTGTGTTAATGGGTAGTTGAACCACTCTGCTCATGAAATAGTAAGCTGTGTGTCTCTGTCAAAATGCCAGGACATTTCTCTTGGGATCCCGCAAGTGACGTATTCTGTTTTGGCAAGGCTTTTCTGGGTGATAGTTTTACATGACACCAGACTGCATTGGGGGAAGAAATGCAATGTTCCTTCTGGAGAAGTACATCTGACTCTGAAACTGTCTTTACAAACTAGACATTTTTTCAAACCAACAAGCTGAAAAGACAAAATGCTGCATGTAGGAAATAGAAACGTGTAGACATACTCAGCAGTGTGTGGTGTGGTAGCTCTAACTAAAAAAAGAGTGTGGCTGGGCTATTGAAATATTAAATGGGAATAATTAACGAATATGAAACTCACAGAAGCAGCCAGATCTTGTTCTTGAATGTATTAATTGTCAGTGTCATACGGCAGATAGAAGGTGGCATTATTTTATGTTGCAGCTAAAGGTGTCTAGTTCTGAATATCATTCTTCAGGCAAGAGGGAGTTGAATCAAAGATACTCTAGAAAAGAACAAGAGCCAAGCCACTGCAGGGTGAAGCAAGAAATTGCAGCAGGTCATGCCCAAACAGCCAACTTTCAGGGTTTCACAAATTTCTTCCCACACAAAACCCACAAAATTTTCTGATGTGACCCAAGGCACTGGTGTTGGGCTTGTGCTTGCTGGAGAGGCAGATCTCAGGGCCATGAACAGTGCCACAGGCTGGCATGGGAAGGCTGAAATGCTCTGAGCAGTGCAGAACCTGGCAAAAGATTCCCATTCTCTGGGCCACTTTGGTAAATAGCTGTGGTTCAGCTGGCAAGAAATGCATTTATGATTAAAAAGAGTGGGATCTTTACAGAAAATTACTAATTCTTTTTCTCAGAATTTGAACATATTAGCAGAGCTGGATTCCTGGTTTTGTGACAATTATGAGAATATTCAATCTCTGCTACAGAGACCACAGAGATCACAGAGACAGCTAAACTGAACAACAGAAGGGTACAGCAAAACAACTGCATGCATAGAAACAGGCCAATTATTATAGCAGAAAATTGTTTAGAGAAGCACTGTCTCAGCAGCTTAAATAATCACTTGGGAACAACTAGCTTTGCAGTATGTAAAAGGTAATTCTTCTCAGTCCAAAATGACAGAGACACATTGATCTGATAAGCATTTACAGCTGGAATTAAGTTTGCTTGAATTTGGGAGCAGAAAACTGTAGGGTAAACTGTATCAGTAATTGTGATTCTAGTCCTGAACACAAGGAGGCAAAAAGGAGAGAAAATAATTGCGAACGAAAAAATACAAAGCAACATTTAACTATATTCTTGAGATTTACTGTTGGAATTGCATAAGCAGAAAACTCTAGATTTAGGAAGCATTCATATCCAATTTCTTGGGGAAAAGCATAAGAAAAGCAGAAAAATATTAGAAACATTTCAGAAAGCCTGGAAAAACTAGGAACAGGCTTGAAACTTGGTCAAATCAATTCTGAAATGCAGAGTAAGAAGCACCACAAAGAAGTGTATACAGTAGTAATGTATTAGGGAAATGCAGGAGAGGTAGGAAGGAATTTGTAAACAGACAGAAAGTGATAACACAATTACAAAATAATTTAATATGAGACATAGATAGCCTGAGGAGAGTAGGTGGATCTTGGGAAGCAGTCAAGAATAACAGATGCAGTGGAGAGGATGAGGGCATAGCAAAAAAACCTAATTTTTGCACAGATCTTTACCTCACATGATGTAGAGAAATGTCTTCCACTAACTCCTTTTCTTAGGAAATGAGGTCAAAGTGTTATTACAGTTTGAGGTAGCAAGAGAAAATTATGAAGTTTTCAACACGCTCTTTCACTCCACTCTCTGAATAATCTTGTATTCTATTAAAATAAACTTCTAATGAAAAAAAACCCACAAAAACAAACAAAACCAATCAACCACCACAATTTTTCTACTAAATTTGCTTTTTTCTTATTAATAAAAGAATAGGTGACACATTTTTAAACACATAATATAGTTCCGTAAACATAGAAAGTTACATGGATGTTTAACATGACTATCAGCTCACAGAGCTCCCTCACAGCCCAATTAAATCAATGGAAGTTCTCCATTTGATCTTAATTCACTCTGAAACAAGGCTTACTAATAGGTGTTAAAAATATATTCTGTTTTAAGCTTTCTGTTCCCATGATAGAGCTAAAAGCTTGATTCTGCATTTCCTAATTGAGGGCTCTTATGCATAAATTTTAGTACTAAATATGCTGGGACTGGGATGTTCTGGAGGGAATTTAGCAACACAAAGTTGCTATTGTAGACAGTATGAGTGTAAAAGAATAAAAAAACCTCCCAAACAGAGTCAAGAATAGAAAACAGCTTGCCCTATAAAGTATTAGTATACTTTAAAGTGTACAATCCATTAATTTTGTTTTCAGAAATTAAGAAAGTTATCAGGGTTCCCAAAGTTCTTTTTGTTTGTTTGTTTGTTCTTGTGATACCCTATGTGCTTGAGGCTAGACCTCTTTACTATGGTCATTTCCATGACTCTCAAGGAATTAAACTGATATAATTCCATTATCATAATTCTGACAATTTTCTTTTATCAGAGGTCCCTCCATGAAGACTTTTCCACACTAGAAAATATATCTGAGTTGTATTACAGAAAAAGGATTCCTGCCTTAAATCACTAATAATAAAGTACTAAATCATTGTACTAAGCTGGTGTTTAAAACATGAAATTGACTGGAATGTAGGGATAACACCAAATTTAGGTTTAAAGAAAACTATCTATAAGGGTAAAAAAGTCCTTCACATCACTGCAGAACTATCAGTTTCCTTAAAAAACCCTGGCTTTTTACAGATAAATGTCTGTATCACTACACATCAAAGTGTTCTTTTGGTTTCATATCCAAAAATATTTTATCACAATGGAATGAAAATATTTCAATTTTCTTACCAACCAAAATACTTGAAGAAAATGGTTTTAAACTAAATTAAACGTTTCAAAACTCAAAAGCAGAAGCTTCAGTGTAAGACTTTTTTTTTAACCTTATGAATAGGAATTTAGGTGAATTTAGACAAATTTAGTCTTCAAAAAATCAGAATGTTTCACTTTTAAAATGTAGGAACAAATGCTTCCATACTAGTTCATATAAACCTTTCTTAATTTACTTCTGTTTGATTTAAAATACACTTTTATCTGAGCAAACAATTGAAATTAAAAAATTCATCTAGCATTTCCACTAAAGTGATGAAAACTATTACATAGACTAGTTTTTAAGTTTCAAGTGCTCTTGGAGCTGGTCAAAGTCTTCCAGATAATGATTAAGGGATGACATACATGAATATTTTTCCAATCCACGAATTTCAGTGACTTTTTTCAGCTCAAAAGTCATAACATTTTTTAAAACAACTAAAGTATAATTTCACGGAACAAATTTCATGCAAATATTTGCATGCAATGTTTTCAAACAAATGGAGCATAGTGGCTATAATTAAATTGAATGCACAGTAAATCTGAGATAAAAATCAATAAATGACTCTGAAATCTCATCACTTATTGATTCATGAACCATTTGTCTCCTTCTGCAATCCACATCAAAAGCAATTATCAGTTAATGAAATCACACAGATGCAAATAAGAAATAGGAAAAATTATTTACTATGTCCCAAAACTGCTGCAAATATATTTCTTTGCAATCTCCACAAATTAACTTAGGCAGAAAAAATGTGATCTTGTTGTGACTAGCTCTGCTTAGGAATTTTTGATTAAATATTTGGAGTTCTTTTCCTGTTTACATAAGGTTAAAAAAAAAAAAAAAAAGTTAACTTGCTCAACCAATGCTTCCTTTGTCAGAATAGAAAGACTTCAATTAACCACTCCTTAAGAAAGACCCCTCTACCCTACCAGTGATTCTTTGGCCAATGTAGTAAAACTCTGTATGACACAAAATGTAGCCAGACAGAGCAGGAACTTTGGTTACCTCTGGCCTCTTCCCTGTGAGAGTGCAGGCAAATGCAGAGCAGCGGCAGGTCATCAGGCTGCCAGCTGAGCCTCTCTTTGCTGTCTTTATGCAAAACAGGGACATTTCCTGAGCCCTTGAACCCAGTCAGAAAACCCCAGTGCCAGTGGTGGGAGATGCATGTGGCAATCCCTGGTAGTACTGGCAGCCCTCCTGCTCGATCCAGAGGGAGGAGCTGGAGAATCCAAATCAGTTTGTGTCAGGACGGGTTCATGCTGGAGCGATGCAGCTGCATGCTGCTCTTTGAGGTTTGCTCACTGAGTGTGACCCACAGGGTTAAGTCTCTATAGCTGTAAGAGACAGGATTGTAAGAGACTGAGTGATAGGTGATAAAACATCATCTGAAATTCAGTGTAAATAAATATAAAATGATGCAGTGATAACATTTTTCCCCCAGGAGGAATATAATGACTTTCCCATTTCTATACACATGACGTGGCCCTGAGACCATTAGTGGGAACTAAGTGTATTTGTGGTTCCTGCGAAAACTCCTGACATACTAATGGCAAGTGGATGCTTTTTGCTGCTCTTGTTGTGGGTTACAAACTACTCATACAGTACTTTACTTCCGTGGCTGAGCCATTGAGGATAGGTTTGACCTGGAAGATGGTTGTTTGGCCACCCAGTGTTTGTTGTCCTTCTTGATCAGAATAGCAGGTCTGTGGGCTCGTCACTATTTTCAGCAGGGCATGCAAATCTATTTGTTGTCATGGTTTAACCCCAACCAACCACCAAGTACCACACAGCCAGTCACTCACTCCACCCCCAGCAGGACTGGGAAGTGAGTTGGAAGAGTAAGATAGAAAGCTCCTGTATTGATATAAAGACAGCTTACTATGTAAAACAAAAGCCATGTACACAAGAAAGCAAAACAAAGCGCTCTTTCACTACTTCCCGTGAGCAGACATGGTGTTCAGCCATCTCCAGGAGAATGGGGCTTCGTCACACGTAACAGTGACTTGGGAAAACAAACAACAAAACTCTGAACGTCTCCCCCTTTCTCCTTATCACCCTCACTTTATACATTAAGCATGATGCCATATGGTCTGGAATATCCTTTTCATCAGTTGGGGTCAGCTGTCCTGGCTGTGTCTCCTCCCAGCCTCCCATGCACCCCCAGCTTCCTCAACAGTGTGACAGTACAAGAAGCAGAAAAGACCTTGGAAATAAAAAAATCTCTATATTATCAACACTGTGTTCAGCACAAATCTGAAACACAGTCCCATACTAGCCTTTGTGAAGACAATTAACTCCACCCCAAGGCAAAAGCAGTACATAGGTATACTTACATATGTGTATATACCATGTAGAGGTGCATAAGTACTATATAATGTACAATGTATTCCAGTTAGGGGAAATATTACTTACCTAGTTATGACTGTGTTTCAAAACTTGTGCATTTTGCAGACAGAGTTATGGCAAGACAAGTAACCAACTGCATGTTCAAAAGGAAATTACTTTAGTTGTAATATTTACATGTATTTTCAAGGATTTATGATGTCTAATAATAGGCTGTTACTTCAAGTACCAAAAAAAAAAAA
>VXBX01003939.1:223613-263379 GCA_013400415.1 Scytalopus superciliaris | reverse complement strand
AAAAAAAAAAAAGCCCCAGCAAACCTTCAACATGATAAAACTTTGAAACATTTTTAAGCTTGGAAATAAAGCATTTTTTGTGTATTATTCCATGCCTTCTGAATCAGAAAGAGGAAACTGAACCCTGATATTTAAAACATAGCCTTCAGATAGTCTAGGTATATGTATGACAAGAATAGGAAAGGAGAAAAAAGCTCACAGAAGTCTTGATCTTCATTCTACATCAGTGCCTTGTCTAAACATTTACAGGTCATGGGTCCTTTTTTGTTTCACATTCAAATTCTGCATAACTACTTTTTTTGAAAAAACAAACTAAAACCCACTATGTAACAATTTAGTTTTAACTACAGCCTGTTATATTACAGCATGAATTATTAGTAGTAGTACAGATTAAAAAAAAAATCTAAATTCCAATCAATTTGAAAAACATGGCTTTAAAATTAATATTTGAAACTTTGCCACATGACAGTAATATTTAACTTGCATCAAAATTTCACATTGCACATCACTGACAGGTATATACAGCAAATATATTGTGGTGAAGTAACGAGCAAGAAAAAGTGAAGCTTTGGGTAGTAGACAGAAATTGGAGGGCTTATTCTGGCAATGACCCTGAAGTATAAATACAGCTGTTCCCACTTGACTAATTTAGAGATACAAGATTGCCTCTGCAAAGGTCTCTGCACAGGTAACACTTCTGAAAAACAGACACATCCTACATCGATACCCACTGTGTACATCCAGCTTGACACGCATCCTCTGGCCTTGGCTTCACAGCTGTGTACAGCGCAGGGCAGCAGCAGCGTGCTGAAAAGGGAGCTTTTAGTGCATGGAGTACACGACACTAGTTTGTAAAAAGTATGTATGGCAATGCTAATGAAAATTTATCCTCGCTTAAAACATTTGCAAATGCTTTTAGAGACCAGAAAATAGTATTTCAAGGCCATATACACAAGGAAGGTCCCAGGTGCTGCCAATGTAAATGTCTGCTTCTCTAACATTTTATGGCACTGTGTCCTGAAGTGGGGTTGGTTTTTATATAAGACATGAGGATGCCATTAGAACCAAAGCGTGAACAAAGTACATCCACACAATGGAGAAATACAGCTCTCATTTACAGAGAGAAAAGTACAGCCCTTTTGTAGATTAAGTGCTTGTATATACCAGCTCTCAAAAAACCAGAAAAATCCAGTTGATAAACAGAGAGTCTATCTTGTGCCTGAGAAGCAAAGAGAAGGTGTGAGTGTATCTCCACAGGACAACTTCATGGCATTTCCAGTGACAGCTTGCTACAGTTAAATGAAGGAAAATGACAAATTATGTACATGAGCTTCAATATCAGCTCCAGGACAAAGCTGGTTAATCTATCCTGGCTATGGGATCTTCAGCCCTAAATCAAGACAATAATGCAAACAATATTTGAGAGGATTCAACACATCACTCAGGGTGCAGATAAGCAACAAGTAAAATTGTTACATTTGTGTTAATCTGGAGTAACTCCAGTGGAACTGACAGAGAATCAGCCAAATATTTGATGCCTTATGCATCTAAATTAGTCCTAGTACTATGTATAGTTGCATTTCTGCATGTGGCATTTTCAGAACAAGGTGATTACTGTTATCATCACTGCTTCACGGCAAAGAGAATAAATAGTTACGTCATGTTATGTGTCCAGAACAAAAAAAAAAAAAAAAACAAATAGAGGGGATCAATGAGGCTTTTGTTCAGTTATGTGGGGGTTTTGGCTTGTTTAGTTGTTGCTGGGTTTTTTTCTGTGCCTTCAAAACCCAGCATTTCTTAGAGAAAAAAACAAGAGAGAGGCAAGGTGTTTGGATGGCAGTGGAAAGGTGGGGCAAAGCTTGGCAGGGCTCAGACTTTTAGATCTGGGATTGTATTTGTTTTACTGCTGCATGGACCCCTCTTACCCTACACAGGATCACCCAGCCCCAGACTGAACCTTTGGGGGGCAGATGGGAGGAGGTCTTCTTCAGCAGATTGTAAAGGGCCATCTGTCAACATGCTTGGAAAGGAGTCCCAGGAGACACAAGACTTTGAGAGCTCTGATACCTACTTTTGAAAAAGGAGCAGAAGTGGGGAATCTTGCACCCTCTCTCTCTGCCTCTTTCTACCTTAACCCCTCACCTGAGGTGTTTCCAATCACAAAATCACCAGCTGTGTGAAGTTCTCCTTTTAAAACCTGATTTTAGTTGAATAACAAATTTAGAATAATTCTTTTCAGTAAAAAGCTGTAGAAGAGAAAAAAAATTGATTCTTTCTTCAGACTTAAAACAATAAGATGCTTCTGTAAAGTTTTGCATACTCTGCCACCATTAACAAACACTTCACAGTCACCCCCTCCTTTGACAAAAGTACTACTGTGTCTTTGAGAAGTGTATTCCAATCTACTTTGAAAAAAAAGTCCTAAAACATTTACCCATTTTGCCAGGCATGGAATGCTATTGATGCTATTGTCACTAACAGGGCTCAGGGGACTGCAAAACATGTCACTATTACAGTATTGAAACTGTCTGACCTGACTATGTGCTAAAATCACAGATTCAAGCATTTATAAAAACCCTCATGGTTACAGAATACTGAAATTCCCACTTTCTCCAGCCCCACACACGAGCAATTTTCTTTTTAATTTTTTTTACAGCTGGCATTTGATAAATAAGAAGGAAGAAAATCAAGCTTGCTTCCTAAAAATACAGAATATGAAAGTGCTTCACATGAGAAATATTTGCTTAGTTTCTTGAGCTTACACCAATAATATCTAATTAAGGCCTCGACTTAAGAAATATTAATAAAAAGATACGCTAGACATGTACAGTTGTCCATCACACAGACTTGGCCAGGCACATCGCTGGTCTGATCTGGTTTGACAGTTCCTCTGTTACTACACTCTCTTTTTTATATAAACTGACTGGTAAGAATTTCACAGTATTTGGTTTCCAAGGCAAAAGATATCTCCAGATGAGGAAACAGCTGTTCCTCCCCTTGATTCCTTTTCCCTTTTCCACACACTCTGAGCCAACAGCTTCTCCAGAAAGAGAGGTGTTAGATTAACTGACAATCCAGAATGGATTACATTTCTTGTGAAACTCAGATGTTTTTGCTCAGAGTTTCTGATAAATTTTGAATCCTTCTCTGTATGCATCATTATCTAAGTTCATTTTTGCCATCTACATGCTGCAAATTGTGACATATGTAAATTGTTCTGTTTCTTGATGCCTTTATTGCAGAATTCTTATTTAAAAAGAAATCCTTCTGACCATATATTTGATTGCAGAATCACAAAAATAATTTGATTGAATGTTGTGCACTTTATAAATCCAAAGAAACATTTAAACTACATTATAATCCAATGTTTGAAAATGTGATTCTAGACTATCACTCAGAAATTAATACTTCAGGATGGAGAGTTAATTAATGTAAGAAGTAAGATTCCTATTACTTAGCATTGGTAAAACTTAATCCAGGCTACTCATCCAAGTGGTTCTCTAAGTCACTCATCACTTTTTATTGATTGAAGAAGCACCCTAGAAAATCATGTTAGATCAAAATAACTCTTGGATTGCAAGAGTAAAGGAAGAAGAATTGCTCTAAAAGGGACTTGCATACATAACATTAGTCACAAAACGGAGACCCAAAGGAAAAATCCTATATTGTTAATTGTGCAAATCAGTTTTCTCAACAGAGACCCTTGGATTGAATCCTCAACTGGCTTATGGGCATCAGTGGGACTCTGATGATTTGCCTTGCATGTGTTGCAGTTAAATCTGATTCATCAAGGTGCTTAGACATGTGACTGAGATTAGTGATGAAAGTAAATTAGGGCAGGCCACTTGAGTCTCTGAAGTTAGACATATGTTTAGGTACTGCATTGAACTGGAGCCATATGCAGACTTGCACACTATGAAATAGTTTAATCCCCACTTGATGTAAAGAAGTCTTAAAAATGTAAATGAACAGGACAGGCAGGTTCAGTGATCAAATGATTGATTAAAAAGATTTTACAGTATGAAACAGTAAGTATGCCATAACTCCACTCCCAAAAGAAAAAGTAGGGACTTTCTCCAGATGAGAAGCTGAGATTTTATTATTCTTCCCACAAAACAAACAAACAAACAAACAAACCAAAACAACAACTAAAAAAACCCATCTGGTGTAGTGAAATGGCTGAAATTGTCTTAACTGAGAACAAGGCAATCAAGATACAGGTAAGGATACATGAAAATCAACCCCAGCAGAAATATGAGGACAGATCAGAGAGAAAAGCCTACAGACACCAGCAATTTAAAGGATTTGATGGGCACATTGAAAGCATTTAAGAGGAAGAATTGAAGAGGTAGATGATAAATTGCTGACTGTTTCAAATTCATTGCCTGGCAAGTTATTGTGTGTTGAGGCATTTCTCTCTCTTACAATTTATGACATGGTATTGAGGAAAGAGAAGTTAAACATGAGAATGTGCTGCAAATACATGACTAATTGCTTGGATAGGCTATAGGCTCAGTGTTTTCAGACAGAGTGAGTGCAGAATATGCCATTGTGTCAATATGTTACTTTTTCAAAAGAGGAGATGAATATTTAATTATTTCAAAAGCTAGAACTTACAAAAATTTTACATACATGTTCATAACCCACCACATAAAACTGCAAACAGCCAGAAACGGGCAACCTGCCACTCTGATGATTAATACAAGACTCAAATTAGTAGCTGTCCCAGATCATTCACCAATTATCTTTTCTTTTTTTTTCTATTCATATTTTTTCTCTTTTATGTTTGTTGTGGGTGTTAGATCTATTCAACTATGCAAAGTCCTTTTCTCTCTAATTCTTCAAAAATCTTGAAAAATTGAACTGAACTATATAAGGGAGTCCACACAGGTGTTTCTATTGAATATAGTGAATTTTGGATGATTTTTTTTTTCCGAATGTTTTTAAAGCACGCTTGTTATTATCTCTACTTAATGCTTTGTAAAAAAATAGAGAATATAAAATTACAATTAAAAAATGTAAAAATGTGTAACCTTCCCTTCCCTTCTATTGCAGGTCACAGGAAATAGGAAGGATTGTAATTTCATCTGTTCTCTTTGTCTGCTACAGACCTTTACTCCGCAACTAACCTTCAAGTATATTATAATTTCTGATTTTAATCCTACACTAGTAAGATGTAATCCTCACCAAAACTCTGAACCAGAGCAATTTCAAGTGTTTTGAGGTATGGAAAATAATTGTCATATTTGGCCTCTTGTGTTATCTAAAGAGATAAACAAAATTCCTCAAACCTATGAAAAGTACAGGATTTGGATGTTTTGGGGGTTTTTTGGTGGTTTTTGTGTTTTTGGTTTTGTTTTGTTTTTTTTTTTTATTTTATTTTGAACCCAGCCTCTTCTATAATTACTAAACCTCACAAAGCCGCTGTAAGTATCCCCATTTATGAAGTAAAATACCAGCCCTTAACTTTTAGAGGCCTCCCTACTCACCTTTCTACTGGTAGGATGTTCTACTATTAGATAATTATAAAGAGATTATAAATAAGATAATGTAAAAATAACAATTTTTAATCCTTTAAAATCCACTTTTCCCAGAATAATCCTCCAGTTGCAGAGGGTCTGCTAAACAGACTATATAAAAATTGAAGAAAAAAAGTCATGGCTAGGCTTCCCGAACGAAGATTTGAGAAGGGCACTAAGACATAATTTGGTCAAAGTAGACTCTAATTTTCCCTCTATTCTTAACTAAAAACAAGCTCTTTAGCATCAGAAACCCTGGTAAAAAGGCATTCTAAGTATGCTGTATTAGAATGAATTTAATGTTAAAAAATAATTAGAACAACTTAATTACCTGTAGCATATCAGCTGTCAGAACTGTTGCTGGTATGCCTAACCTTTAATTAGCAATGAGTTATGATTGATTAATGGACCCAAAGAGGTTTAATCTCAGGCTATGTAAAGTGTATTAAAAAAATTGAAAGAGGCCTGTACTTTCACAGACTAGTTAACCTTTCAGAGATGCAACTTTCATTTTCATGCCCTCAGAGGTCAAAGGAGATCCTAGCTGCTTTTCCAGCAGAGCTCTTCATTTAGACAGCCAGCAAGAAGTGAATATTAGAGTTTTATTAGAACCTAGTAATTAATAAAACTTGCATGTATATACATTCTCATTAGTTTGAAAATTAATGTATTGCTGAGTCCCATAATTAACATAGGATAAAATTTCAAATGCTGCTAGATTTTTGCNTGAACCAGAGCAATTTCAAGTGTTTTGAGGTATGGAAAATAATTGTCATATTTGGCCTCTTGTGTTATCTAAAGAGATAAACAAAATTCCTCAAACCTATGAAAAGTACAGGATTTGGATGTTTTGGGGGTTTTTTGGTGGTTTTTGTGTTTTTGGTTTTGTTTTGTTTTTTTTTTTTATTTTATTTTGAACCCAGCCTCTTCTATAATTACTAAACCTCACAAAGCCGCTGTAAGTATCCCCATTTATGAAGTAAAATACCAGCCCTTAACTTTTAGAGGCCTCCCTACTCACCTTTCTACTGGTAGGATGTTCTACTATTAGATAATTATAAAGAGATTATAAATAAGATAATGTAAAAATAACAATTTTTAATCCTTTAAAATCCACTTTTCCCAGAATAATCCTCCAGTTGCAGAGGGTCTGCTAAACAGACTATATAAAAATTGAAGAAAAAAAGTCATGGCTAGGCTTCCCGAACGAAGATTTGAGAAGGGCACTAAGACATAATTTGGTCAAAGTAGACTCTAATTTTCCCTCTATTCTTAACTAAAAACAAGCTCTTTAGCATCAGAAACCCTGGTAAAAAGGCATTCTAAGTATGCTGTATTAGAATGAATTTAATGTTAAAAAATAATTAGAACAACTTAATTACCTGTAGCATATCAGCTGTCAGAACTGTTGCTGGTATGCCTAACCTTTAATTAGCAATGAGTTATGATTGATTAATGGACCCAAAGAGGTTTAATCTCAGGCTATGTAAAGTGTATTAAAAAAATTGAAAGAGGCCTGTACTTTCACAGACTAGTTAACCTTTCAGAGATGCAACTTTCATTTTCATGCCCTCAGAGGTCAAAGGAGATCCTAGCTGCTTTTCCAGCAGAGCTCTTCATTTAGACAGCCAGCAAGAAGTGAATATTAGAGTTTTATTAGAACCTAGTAATTAATAAAACTTGCATGTATATACATTCTCATTAGTTTGAAAATTAATGTATTGCTGAGTCCCATAATTAACATAGGATAAAATTTCAAATGCTGCTAGATTTTTGCCTTTCTTTTTCTTTTCTTTCTTTGACTGTTCCAAAGAATGAATAAACAAATCAGGGATCCGATCATTACTTATCAGTGGAAGTAATATACATGTAAGTCAAAAGAGATGTGGCAATACTTAGAATTTAACATAATATTTTCCTAAAGTCATAGTCTTTGCTGCTGGCTGAGGGTATATTTTGTTGCTTTCATTATTACTAACTCTCAGTGGCAAACAGATCAACAAACCAATTTTACAATCATCATGTAAATAGAAAAAGAGAAACCCTAACATGCCACAGGTTAGCTTACTTAGGTAAAAAAGTCGTTCCCAGTATTTACAACATCATATTGTAACTGCGGTACAAGTAAAAAATTAGACCATTGAAAATATGACTCATTACTTTGAATATTCATTGCTTCAGGCTTCTTATAACCCCAAAGTCTATCTGCTTGAAAAAATTTTCTGTGTAAAGTAATGTTAAAACAGCAAGAAGGAAGACTCAAATTCATATAAATATGTATTGGCTCATTTTGATTCAGCCATCAACCTTTTCACTATCCCATCACTTAGGATAACAAAGAATTCATTATCTCCATATGACCTCATAACTTTTTTCTTGGTTTTCTGTAGCTTGGTGGTTTTCATCTTTCATCAGTGATTTGAAATTTCCCCACAGTTTTGGTTACCATTTCTTCCATGGATAGTTTCCATGGGAGCCCTAAGTATGAGGCAATGTGATTACTACTTTGTTCTTCAACTGGGAATATTTTTAAAGGCCCAGGTGGTGGAAACATATTTATTTCCTGATATAAGTATATTTTAATATATAAATAAAAGACGAAAGAGCAAATTGCAAAAAGTGTTTTTGGGTGGTGTCGTCACACTGTAACCATTGAACTCTTTCTCATTTGTATTAGTGTTTCGTCAAAACTATTTTCTAGACCATTTTTTGACCTCTGATGGATTGATATTATTTAATACAATTATATTAATACCATTATATATATAATGCAAAATATTTTACCACCATATTTTTGAGAGATATTTCAGAGTCCTTTAGACTTTGAGAATACCATCCATCAGAACCTAACAATGACTGTTTTCATACTTCCAAATGACTTAGGCAAGTTTTCAAAACTGGTTTGACTAACAATTTAGGAAATTTTGCACAACACAGTTCCTAAATTCACAAA
This sequence comes from Scytalopus superciliaris, assembly GCA_013400415.1. Lineage (NCBI taxonomy): Eukaryota > Metazoa > Chordata > Aves > Passeriformes > Rhinocryptidae > Scytalopus > Scytalopus superciliaris. The sequence goes on along the minus strand of VXBX01003939.1, from coordinate 254,907 downwards.
GCTGCTGAAATATGTCCAGTCTGAGAAATGTTGAAGTACAAGAGCTTTTACTTTTATTGTGGTTGTGAAAGAAAATTCTGAATCCTTAATAAATGTACCACAGTACAAAGTAAACAAAGCAAGTTTGTTTCTCTAATGAGAAAATCCGGCTGCATAAGAAGATATTACATTGATTTATAGCTGTTAAAATGTGGATAGCAAATCATGGACACACATCATCAATTAATCAATCAATCAATCTTAAGTTAAATTTATTCTTCAGGCCTGAAACGTTTTTAAAAAATAAATTAAACAAGATCTCAATTAAAGAAATACAGCCAATATCTTTCACCTTGCATTTGGCTACATAGTGGTTGCATTTACATAACATGCAATAAGGATGGTCACTACTTTCTTGTACTACAACAGAGACAAGACTTTGTTTGGCTGATTTCTCACCATTACAGAAAAGCTTAATAAACTCCAGGTTCTGTCCCTCAGAAGTGTCATTTCTTCATTTTTAAGAAAAGTAAAAATAAGGAGGTTAAACAACAATTTCTTAGCCATGTAGCCAAATTAACATTTTTGTAGGAAAGCAAAAGCTTTCATATTTGCTTTGCTTTTCCCAGAGTTACAGGCTATAACTGTGGGTGTATGTGGAAAATAAAATATGGCCAAATTCTGACCTCAGTTACACTCACACAGTCCCATTAAACTTAATAGTTCTTTATGGGTATAAGTGATGGCAGGGTCTGTATGGTAACCGGAATCCTTGTCAGAGCTCCGCAGCTGGTAGAGAGTAAAACAGGGAATGTCTTGATGTTAGTTTCCTGTGCTCAGTGAAAACTTTATAGAATAATTTTATGGAATAACACCTGTCCAGAAAAATAAATCCCACAGATCGTTTGTAATCCATACCTTGCACATGTTTAAGCATGTAATTCACTTCACTGCTGTCCCCAGCCCTGTGGAGTGGAGGAGGAGTGTCCTGGGACCACTGCTGGTTCCACCTCAGTACTCAGGCAGAGTGGCTATTTGAGGAGCGTTTTAAAATTATATTTTCAAAAACAATTGTTTCCCTTTGTTAGAGAAGTTTCCACTGAAAGAACTACACTTTAATAAAGCACATAAAGCTATGGATATCCTGTGGGATTTGGGAGTGTTTCTAAACCCTAAGACCTGGAGAGTCAGTTGTTTCAGTGCGGGTGGAAATATGGGTATTCATGTCACCACCACTCCCTGAGTTACATGGGCAGAACTCCACCTATATGAGCTACAGCAATACTTCAGCAGGCCTCTTCCAAATCCTGTAGAAGTAAAGAGTGCAAGACAAAGCAACGCTGGCCTGCAGATGAGGCACAGACTGCAATGAACTGCTGTCACAAAATATTTGTGCATGATTGGTGTCAGAGGCTCTCAGCTGAAAGTTTTTGTCATTTGCACCTGTAATTAATTTCAGCAGCACAGATGTTGCGGAGTACAGTTGTACAGGCAGAAAACTGTACCATTTACTTCCTTATCCAGCAATTACATTCATGTTTATTTGGGTGCAGCACCTTTATTGACTTACTTGTCTTTGGCAAAGTCTGTGCAGCTGTATCAGTTCTGGTTTCTGGTTGGTAATTCTGGATGACATCTGATCCAGCTGGAGTCAGTCCTCTCTGTCAGTTTGAAAAATGACAAGAGAGAGTGGAGACTCCCTACTGTCATTCAAGGAAAAACATGGCATCTGCCGCTGCTTATGCTCCAATTTCTGTTTGGTATTTGTATACCCATTGGTTTCTGCAAATGTCCATGCTTTGTCTTCTCGTATAATCTGGCATTGATCTCCCATCCTGTATTTAACCTCATAATCTGCATGTTTAGGAGTCATGGTTATGCACTTGACATCCACGTGCCGTCAATACAGATTGAGGTGGCACAGTTATATCTCATCAGTTATAGTTTAACTGACCCTTTTGGTTGGGCTAAGGTTCACAAGTCAACCCTCTCTCTCCAAGTTGGATTAAAACAAAACTAAAAATCTAATATTCAAATATGAAAATAACTGACATTTGTCCTGCTCCAAAAAGCATTGATTTTCAACTGTGTCTCTCAGAAGCTCAGAGGGTTACATCTCCCTGATGTATTTTGGGTACAGCAGCTGACAAATTAAGCCTTTGCTTACTCAGAAACTTCTGTATTTTTGCCTTGTTTTTTACTACTCTAATATATACACATTTCTTCTCATATTCCATCATTTGATTTTTATTTATTTTTTCTCTTCTCAAAGCCAAAACGTTCAAGCATATTTGACAAGAGGAAACAGTTCTTTGACAAGAAGAAAAACAGTTTCTCTGAAATGTGGTTCCATTCCAGATTTCTCTATGGATGATCTTTATATCTTCATAAGCTTCTTAATTTCTCCATTCTTTGCATATAAATAAGTCTGACATACCTTTCCTCCTTCACACTGTATCTTGTTTATCTAGAATCTCAGGGTCAACGAGTATATTTTATTAGGGATTTGTACAGTCTGTGGTGCAAGAGGATATAGGTTGGCTATGACCTCTAGGTGGTCTGATAATACAGAACTTAATAATAAATAAAATTTATACTAGTTGTTATAAACTACTGTAGGTTTTCATTACTGTAAAGCTCAGGAGACCAATACAAAAACTGGAGAGTGCTGCAAAGCAATATGCCAGAGGAAAAAAAAAAGATATCCTGCCAAAGTTGGTATGGTCTTGAGAGAGGGGACTCTGAGGGTGTGAATTTTTCCATTTTGGGAGGGGAGATACATTTCAGCTGTGCTGTCACTGTTATTCTTCCCATTTGAAGCCAAAGAATATTGGAATGGCTAAGAAAAAAATATACACATACTTAGTTTCTTGAACCAAATTTAGAGAGGATTACTTTTATGTTGTTAATCCCAAATCCCTCTGTATGTCTGTAAGGTTACTGTGGACAGACAATCCAGTGGTTGAATCAGACTACTCATACCGATACTTTGCCCAGTGAAGTCCAATCACCAAATGAAAGGATCTCACCCCACCTTTTGTTTCTTTTCTTTGTTTGTTTGCAGTTTTTTGGGGGTGAAGAGCAATCTGTGCATGTATGTGATAGATCACACACTGTGCTGAAAAGCAGCCCACTGAGAGGTTGGATATAGCAATCGGAAAAGCAGTGAAAAGAGATCTATAGTATAGAGACTAAAAGGCTGTGTAATTGAAAGTAAGATGGAGAATGAAAATAAGAAAGGCAAATAATGCATATGTGGAATACAATCATTAAACTCACCTGGAAAGGTGGGGAGAAACAGAAAATCAAGGAATGAGATATAGTTGAGCCATAAGGGTTTAGGTATGCTTAGATACTAGGGATCCTGAGCACCAAAAATGAAGCGGGAGTGATATGGAGGAAAGTATTTGGGAACTGTTCACCTCTCTAGCTGTCTTAGGACCTGAGATGTCAATATGTAGAGGAATGCAGCAGAGGCACAGAGAGCCCTGTTCCTCTACCCTTCCCCAGAAACTGTGGGATGGATTCTGCAGCTGCAGGGGCCAGAGGCAGCAGAGCAGCAGGGCTCATGCTTCCCCAGCAAAAAACAAAGTGATATAGAGCAATGCAAAGGGGGTAATAAAAATGCTATTTACAGCTATTTAACAAACTGCTCCCCAAACGATATTTCTTTCATACAGATGTAAATAAAATGCTGACTTATATTATGCTGCATTGAAGAAGGCAATGTGAACAATTCCATCTAATAGCTAACTGTAAGTTGAAACAGTCTATACCATAAATTCTGTCCATTTTTACTGCAGTTTTGGGTGCGCTGATGCTGACCACAACATTTTCCAGAGTTCTGTTTGTATTAAGGGTCCCCCCTGGATTTCACTGAATTATGTGGCTAACACAGCTTTGAGAATAGCATTACTTGAATGCTTGGAGGCATCAGTTAATTTTTGAAAGCTGTCATAGGGATAAAATAGACCACTAAATAATCACAGGAATATTATATTTGATTTTTTAAAGACATTTTTCCCTTCTCTGATACAATCTGCTTGTGTTCCTCTTTTTTGTTAAACATATAAATGACTTATCCCAGGTTGATGCTCATAACATTTCTTTAATATTCACCATAAAATCTCTGATGCCATACTGTTTCACTGCTCATCAGTTCCATGTGTTGTTGATAGTTAGGCCTCTTGGTACCAGTCCTGAGGAAACTTTGCCTATCAGTTCCAGGACACAGCCCTGAAAGGTGCTAAGCTGAGGCTGAAGAACTCTGAGCATCCTCAGCTCCTGAGAGCACCCATGACCTTTACAGAAGACTCCTGCTGCATTTATCCCTCTAGATTCTGGGTCTTACTCTGCAAAACAGAATTCCCACTGAAGTCAGTGCGAGCTATTCACTGACACACTGAAAGCCCATCTCTTCACTTACCTGATGGTAAAATGTAAGGTACCACACTGAAGTCTGGGAGTTACATGAGTTTAAAACTCATGTAGAATAGGTAAAGTGTGGGTAGAAGTGGGATTACTGGGCATGTTAGCAAGAAACAATGATAATTCTTCTTAAAATCAGACTTCTTGTATTTATGTGCTTATTTAAGGTCAGATGTATAATAATGAAGGAAAAGTAAGTTTTGCTACTATGGAAAAACTACTCTACAGTGCTTATCTTCTTCAATATATCAATATAAGAGTGCCAATCATTTGCTTCCAGTACTGAATATAGTTAGATTAAGGCATGTCTCTCATTTGGCGATGATGTGTGAAATTGTTCATCATAACTTCTACAGGGACTTCAGAGAACAGAACTACTGTAATTTACAGGATTCTATTGAGTTCCCAGGGAAATGTGCTACCTCCAAAGAAGTTTTGCTAAGATATTTTGTGTATGATTTATACAAATACATACATTTTTATTATATATAGGCATATGTAAGATTATTAGTTGTATATAATTAAACGCTTACATGTTTCTTCCTTAGTTTAGGTAGAAAAAAACTGGGAAATAGAAATAATCCTAAGAGGTATAGGTAAATAATTGAAGTACACAATAGGAATTATTTTCTTTCTAAGAAAAATGTGGATCTAATAATCTTAATTGAGAAAAATAATTAAGGTGTATTTCAGTTAATTACTTTCAATATTAATAGAATGGTCTGACTAGAAAGCTTCAAAAGAAAAAAGTAAGTTGAAAAAAGATTGTGTAGGAAGAAGAGAAAATATTTCAACAAACAAAAAATTTCCCTTTTCAAAGATTATTAAAAACAGCAGCAATTTTATGTTCTTTATGTTTTGCCTAGATCTGTTTTCAAGGAGTTTGAAAATGTAAAAAAATATTCCAAAAATGAAGAATATTTTCATTTGTTCAGAGATTTTGTTCTGTTCTAATCACTTTTTGGCTGAAATTTTTTCTTTTGTAGGGATGAATCTAGTATGAAGATTATGTAAAAAAATAACAAAACAGAAAAAACATTGTCTTAGGTATTTGTAATTGTAACAAATGCCTCTAGAGGAGGCATGTCACTATAGGAAAGAGAGCATTGTTCTGTTATGTCCACCTTTTTTGCACCATCAGAGGGCTTATGCCCCTTAAATTTGTGTTACTTGCGACATTTGTACCTCGATCAGTCATGTCCAGAAAATGGTTGAGTATACAACTTGAAAAGATAATTTTCTATTACTTTTTGTTAGTGCTAGCATGATAACCTGTTACTTATCATAATTCTGTCAGAACAAATCCTTCATCTATTATTGATACCAGTATAACTCATACCCTTTTGTACATATCTTCTTTAGAATCTGAAAGAATATGCGCCTACCTTGCAGCACCCCTATTTATTATAAAGTCTAAACTAGGGGGTCATAGTGCTGCCAGAATGCTTCAATAAGGCTCTGGTTGAAGATACAGGAATAAAGACTGTGGCACTTGGTTTCTGATGATAATTACAAACTGAAAAGTTAATTTACTACTACCAGATATTTACACTAATCCATCCGAAAGACACTTCATGAGACAGGGTTTTAAATATATTCCTTCATCTATTTTTACTGGAGTCATTGAAGTAAGCCTGTGATTTCTCTTGGGCACTATTGTATGTAACTTTCCCAGCAAGACCGGCAGATGTTAACTCTAGTTTTCATAGAAAAAAAAAAAAATCATAAGAAAACTTTTACCAAAAAAATCTAATTGACTACACAATGTTTTCTATTTTATTTTACTTATTAGCTACCATGTGTTTAAAACCACATCCAACAATTAATATTTTGTTTAAACCTTTTTGGGGAAATGTTAGATTAACTCATCTATACATATGAAATCAAACACTCCAAAACACTACTATGTCTAAATAATTTCTTCCATCTCTTTTGGGACTGCATAGTGTGTAAAGGATACATTTCTAATAAAGATATTGCACTCCTAGACTAACTCTGTGACAGTAGCAGTGCTGAGTTAATAGTGGGGACTCAATGATCTTAAAGATATTTTTCAATCTAAATGTCTCTATGATTCTGTATATTGCCCGGGTCAAACATGCAGTTGCTGATGGTAACAAAAGGAATGGCACTGTGTATGGTTTCATTATTAGAAAAAAATGCAGGGGAAGTTGTTCTCTGCAGGAAGGTAGTTTACTTTATTCCCTGCATTACATTACACACAGATGAATATCTCATGACAGAGAATTCAGGTGATTTCATTGCATGAACTTCCACTCTTTGTGCAGAGCAATTGAAAGCACCTTTCTGCATACCACAGGACAAATACTTTAATTCATCTGTCACATTTTATTCAGTTCCTGCTCAGGCATATCTCCCATTTAAACTGGTTTTGTTGAACGAGTGACTAGAATTGACTAAAGAATTCAAGACAGTTCTATCACAGAGTGAATTTAAGCTTCGAATGCCATTAAATTAAAGCAAAACTGATTAAATGACATCATAGACTACGGGCTTTTGGTATCATTCTTGCAAAAAGAAGGAAAGTATGCATAGATGTGAGATGATGGTTGTAAAATAAAAGCAGTTCCATGTGACTGAGTTAGATGAAAATAGTCTTTTTTTTTTTTGCCAAAAGGGAAGTGTTTAAGCCAGGGATCAACATAAACCATAGACAATAATATAAAATCTCTGCTTGCCTGCTGCTACTCAGAGAATTTCAGCACCCAATGAATCTGTCGCTCCTTTCTGTGCTCAGTGTAATGATAGGTGAAGGATAAGACTAAATCTAGTTACTGATGAAACAAGATATTGGAATTCTTACCAAAATGGAAGAGAAATACAAAGTAGTTAAATAAACAAACCCCAGCCAATCCTTTGATCTTTTTCTTTATTTTAGTGATGCTCTGTGACAATTTGTGATGGTGTCATAATACAGCCTGTAATGGATGCACTAGAATCTTAACACTCAATTTGCAGAGGATTCAGAGGAATGCTGGGAGAAATGGGTTAAAAGTAGAAGACTGGCAAGGAGGATCATAAATATGCTCAAGTGACCTTGCAACTGGAAATAATCCTTGATAAACTCATGTGGTCATCAGGCCAGTGATCCTCTAGCATGAACTGAGTTTAATGGTGCCTGAGTTTTGACTTGTGTACCTCTGCCCAGGTGCTTCTTCAGGGATCCCATCGTCAGGGAAATAATGGAAATAAATTCACTCTTTGTGAAGAAGGTGACTCACACATATCCCCGGATACAGTTTTATGGCTTTATTTTTATTTATATAAAGCACTGGTTTAAGTACTATGTATTACAGAAAATACAGAAAAATAATTCCATTTAGTTGAAAAGTCCTTTTTTTTTTTTTTTTTTTTTTTTTTAACAGGAGGAAATAACATACGACTCTACTTAATGAGAATACACTGTGTCAGCTTATACAAAATTTCCAAAGTCGGTCTGTCTAAAACACTGGATTTGGAATGAGATACAGCACGTGTATTTTGAAAAAGATAGGTTTACACGCTTCTTTCGGTTTAATTGTAAATGTTTTATCTCCTAGTACTCTGAGATGTTCAGCCTTTGCTTCAGCATACAGCAAAAGTGCAAAAAAAATGTGTTTGGCTTTGTATAATGCCCAGCAAACACATACTGGCCTGGAAAAGGTAATGCTCAAAAACTAAATATTCATGTATAGACTAGCAATATCTGTCCTGTAGTAACATTGGTATGACATAGACTGAATGAATCTGACTCCAAGAAAATATCTTGAAATTAGAGAGAACTAACCTGAATGTGTTTAGTGACAAACCAAAACCGTGATTGTCAGTTTTCTCATATAAAAGCCCAATATAATTGCTCTGTGCACATACCTTCAAAGAAAAACTGCGAATTAAGCCAAAATTCAGCTAGATGGTATATGGAAAATAGTGAGGGATATTAAAATTGATTCAGTCAGGTGTAATAAAAGACAAGAACTGCACAGAATGAAATGACTCTCTAAACAATCAGGTCTGCTTAGCCAGTTTTCATGATGTAGATCGAATCAAAACTAAATGTCATTCTACATTGGAAAGGGACAAAATCTTAGAGAGGTATGCCACTGGATTAAGTCTGTGGCATACTGATGCATTATCTTGAGCCGCAGCTGTCAGAATTCTACGAGATTACATTGCAGCAAGGTTTGTATGGGCACGTCTGTATGTAAAAGCAGTGCTTATTTGCCATATCTATATCACACAGTAGTAAATTAGCAATGTCCATGTTGGTCTACTCAGTTGCTCCATTTGAAATACAAAAAAGTACAGTTGAAACAAATTTTCTCCATTGCTTTTAACATGTTTGCTATTTCAGATGGAAAAATAAATACCCAAGGAAAAAAGTGTTTATCCATAGAGTCCTGGTACATACATGAGTGCTGAAAGAATACCATAATAATGTTACTATTGCACTGATTACAATGGAAAACATCACTTCTGCTGTGGAAGAACTTCCTTCTCCTAAATATGTTGGAAAATCTACGCAAGTCTAAAAGGTTTAATGTAGGCTTGTCAGGGATACATTAGTTTTTCTTAAAGTTTTAGATGTTTGTGGAGGAGAAGAAAGGAAAAAAGAAGAGGGGGGAAAAGTCCATAAAGCTTTTATTGAAGTGAACAGAAATATTCCCCATTGGCTTCAAGATGAACTATGTACTTCAAGCTCTGCATGTTGTCTAAGGCAGACTGGGTCTGTGACTCATACCTGATGGCAGACGAGGAAGCAATTCATAACTCACCACTGAACTAAGTAAAGAAGCTATACATTATGCATCTAGGACTCAAAAAGGGAGCCAAAAGCTGCTAGACATTAAGGGGGAAAGAGAATCCAGTTATCTAATCATCTAAAAGATAAATCCCTGTCTTGCATGTGAAGCATGTTAGAGAGATGTCACTAAAGTAGCTCAGAAGTGTGTATTTGCTTTATTCTTATGTGACATTGCCTGAACTATTACTGAATTGTGAAATATTAATGAAATTACCTTCATGATGCCCATTTCAGATAAGATGGCAAGAAAGGGATAGAAAGCATTATCCTAGTTTCTCTAATCATGAATTTAGAACAGCTATTGTACCTTCAGGCCAGCATTAGAGTTCCCAGTATGGTGTTTGTTCCACACAAGCAGAACTAGTAGTCTGAAGACAGTTTGGGGCCAGAATACATGTCTGTGTTCTGCAATGCTCAAGAAACAAGTCTTTTTCCCTGTTCCTCCATACAGAGCCCTAGTGGACTGGATTTCTTTGCAAAAAGGGCATCTGTGTGGCTGTTGCCTCTGTCTGTGCTAGTATTCATGGCTGGAAGACACTTAACATAGAGACATGACATCAGGCTAACCACAAATGCCTGAAGATAGAAGGACCATAGACTTTACCTTTTTTAAAGCTAATGTTCTGGCTCTGCATCTTGGGAGATCTGGAAAACTCTATTCTTTAAGACTCTATACTGAGACAACATAAGAATGTTGAAGAAAAGTGTTTCAACAGAGCTTAAAGCTTAATTTTTTAAGCTTATAGTCCTAAAACATGAAGATAGACTTGGCATTTGGACTCCTGCAGAGCATGTGAAAATGTCAGCCTAATAATAACTGTCTGCCCATTTTCAGTAGTTTCAAAGCATTTTTGGACTTTCTTTCACTCTACTTCTTTCTCACGCCCAGTGAAAAGACAACTAAAATACCTGTACAAAAGTCTTCTGTATTCCAGGTGATGCTGTTTACCTCTGTTCCACAAATATTCCTCAGAAATTACAGTAGGTATCACTCTAATTATTCTTCCCTAGCTTTCACTGCAGACAGTTTTCCAAAACACCATTTCATAGATTGCAAATTGAAGGGGCAAAGTAGATTTTCAGGTCTTCCAGCCAAAAATGTTACCACCCCTACATGGGAACTGTTTACACATCTAACTATTTCACTTTAGTCTTGAAGAATGTACCTGTCTTGTCTTGAATTGGTGCAGTTCTCTGCAAGTTTTCCATACGTGATATTGTAAAAATTCATTAAATTTCAGGTTTCTGGCTTACAGACAGAGAAAATAAGACTGACAGAGAGTGAAGCCAGGAAAAGTCCCACAGGGTAGCCATTTGGAAAGATTGCTAAATGGCCTCCTTAACTCCCATAGCTCTAGCTAACCAGACAATTATAAGCAGACTCCATAGTGACTTCAAACGAAGACCAAAGGGTTGGCTGGTAATGGGGACAGAGATATTGCAGACCAATTTCAGGCCTACAGAAATAGTATTGGTAGCAATCAGGAGACAGCTTCTGGCACTCAAAAAGGAAAAAAAAAGTGTTTCAAAAACAGGAAAAAGAGAACCAAGGCATCATTCTCTTCTCCTGAAGGGAAAGATGGATGCAATAGACCTGGAAGGTAAGAAGCCTAGCCCAAAGCTTGCCATCAGCCCACCCAATGCAAGAATTTGAGTTGCTATCTCCGAGAGGAGCCAACTGCAGGAAAAGAGAGGATAAGCTTCATTATAAGAACCATTTCACCAAATGTACTTAAGGGTCTGAGACAAGTGAGACCCTGCCTGAGCCCCTTTGTCAGAGTATCTATCAGTACACGTTCCTTCTGAAGGACTTTGTCCCAGGTGAGGACAAGGAAAGATGTGGACGGAGTCTATGAGAGTGTAGATGCATGAAGATGGAGAGGATCTGCATTAACACTTCTCATGTCCTTCACCAGTCTGTCATCAGATTTTTGCCTCCAAATTCAGGAAATCTTCGGGTTGAGAACAAGTTCTGCACAGGGCAGACCCTATTTTCTCTCTCACTGGAACAATTTTAAGAACTCAGAACTGTGCAATAATTTCTGCCTAACTTTTACCTCCCAGAGGTTCTGTCACTTCTTTTTTTCCTTTTCTTTTTTTTTTCTTTTTCTATAGTACATATTTTAACGTTTCCTGCTTCCTGAATTACAATGCTCTGATCACTCAGGTCTATTTAGCAAGAAGAGCTACTGCCAACAGGTGGATCACAAAAGCTAATGTGTCTTCTAATGAAATCAATCTTTCTAATTTACCTTTCCCTGCAGAATGTTTTTATGTTTTCCTCATTTTTTTTAGAGTGCAACTCTCAAAATCATCTGTTTGACCATGTTCCCAAGGTGGTATTTGTGATATACTAAAATATAAACATAAAAAAATATAGTTTTGCTTAGTTTAAAAGTCAGACAGGTTTCACAGGTGTTGTTGAAGAGCCTTAAATTATGTAGCAGTGACACAGTAGAATCACAATTACCTTGTATGAATATTCATGAATGGATTAGATATTGTAGTAGTGCTGAGTGAACTTCAAAAGACCCAGAGTTAACTTTTGATATACAGAAGTATTCAAGTGTTTGGATGCTTATCTGAAACAGGTAACTTGTCTCAAGGTATGATGTGTCAGGCATGAATATGAGAGGTCTGAACTGAGTGCAAGTTTGACCTCTGGCACAAAGAGTGACATCTAAGTCACTGACTAATTAATTTAAAAAAAAAATTGGCTGTAAAAGATGGGCCCTAAAACAAGAAATTCCTGTGAAGCAGCACATTCCATCTGTTTTCAAGCCTTCACAGTACTGTTGTTCAAAGCCCTGTTTTCACACTTCAAGCATAATGAAAAACTTATCATCATGACAACTGAGCTTTGTGAACCTTCTCTCTCCCATCTCTTCTCAGGTACTTGTTCGTATGTTCCTTCTCAGCCATCTCAAAGAGGCAAGGCAGTAACCTACATTTCTTCATCTCTAGACAGCATTGAATTGCTTGTCTGGGCTTGGTGGAACTGAAGATCTGTTTTACCCAGAAAAATCAGTTCATGAAAAATAGTGGGCATAGGATGACTAGGAAAAATAAAATAAAATTTCATCTGTTTGATGTAACAAAAGCGATGGCAAAGGCCAACTCCTATTTGTCTTTGAAGCTACAGCAATAAAGATGCAATTTAAATATCCTCATCTAAGACTTGCCTGGGAAGTCTTTCTGAATACATCCTGAATGTAGTCAGTGCATCTGAATGTCAGTAGTGTCAAGCAGTATGTTATATCTCTCTTCAAAACAAACCTTGTTCATGGCAAACAAGAAAGTAGATGTGCTTCAATGAAAGCTCTTCAACTTTCATAAAAGGAAGCCCTAGGAGTTATCAAGCTCATTGGACCTAAGTCCTTGCTGCCATTTCCTGCATTAACCAACCTTAGACTATTACAGACTGTCTTTAAACCATTTAATTAATTCAGTAAAGTATGGTAACTGAATATTAGCCAGAGATTTTTAACTTCAGTCTTTTGTATCACTCATATTTCTTTGATTTTGCCTAGAATTTTTCCAGTTTTCAGACCTTCCTTAATTACCCTGGATGGATTTTTAAGTGACACCAACCTCTTCTAATAATTTATTTTGTTTGTTTTCTTTCCTTTGTTAGGCAGGAATTGATTCTTCTTCAAAAAGGTATGGAACAAGAGAAAAACACTAATCATCTCAGTTTTGTGGCCTAGAAAAAGAGGAAGTTCAGAATTATTTCCTACCTCTAAGTAAGGGACTAACATCCTAAAAAATTATTTAGATCTTCAGTCTCAAAATTACCAGATGAAATATCTTCTCTGGTGGCTACATGTAGAATTAGACATGTAAAGAGGAATTCACCACCGACAGGATTACCTTAGACTTTCCAAACACACAGTGAAGGAATAGAAAAATGGTTAGGGCTTTTTTGCATTGCCAATACCGAAATGCATTCACTCAACAAAAAGAAAAATATCAAACTACTACTCTTGTGACAATAATATTTTCCTGTCCTTTAATCCATTGAGGAATAAAATAAAAACAAACAAAAAATAAACTGAAGGATCAGGCTTTTGTTCACGCACAGACAGGCAAATAAAGATTTGTGCAAGTTGTTGATAATAGAATCTGAATTTTCTTCCACTACTGCAGTGTCACACTGGCTTCTTCTCAGTTAAAAGAACTGCTCTGAACTGACATATGGGGAAAGCAAGACGAGGATCTCACCCGTGATGAATGATGCATTTTCAACCTGGAGAGCTCCAATATGAACTGACAGCAATTTTCCCAGACGAAAATAGATAAACTCATTGAACTTTCTGAGAAGCCTCCACTCTTTCATCATTTATGCATATCATTGTGTTGTTCATTGGAAAACTATGAGATGCCCAAAAATGAAAAAATGCCGGCTTCCCAATGAAAATTTAATACACTACACATGATCATACACAGGAACAAAATTATCAGGGTGTTTTTTTCTGTTTTGATGAGGTGCCAGATTGGTACAAACTTTCTGAAGTCTTTGCATCATAAGTCCAATGAGGAACCTGAACCCTATTCCCCCTGGAGTTCCTGTGCTTCTTATGGAAATCCTTTAACTAAGAAGGAACAGCATAAGTGTGACTCCCTTATGCATCTCAACCAAAAGAAATTTCTTTATAATTTCCAGCCTGCATAACACTCTTTGTCCTGAATCCACCCTTCAAATAAGAACCTTGACCTTTTCATGTCCTGCCCTGACTTTGCTTTGTGGCTATATATTTCATCTGAATGCTCTATTTTACAGTTCCTTGGATACAGCAATATTGTGATTTCCACAGGCACTTTATAACCAGTAGAAATAAGCACTTCTCTGCTATTCCACTTTTTCATGCCACTCTGTCTCAAGTAGAGCCATGGTTTCCTACTGTTCTTTACATTTCTCTGTATTTCAACACCCTGTCTTGGGTATTGCATGTGTGCCAGAGAGCCTAGTAAATTCTGAGATTCTCCTGTGAATGTGAAAGAGTCCCTCTCCTCCAGGGCTGAGAAAGAAATTTCACAGCTTGCATTTCTGTGTTGCATTCACTGAAATCACTGTGACAGGGCTCACTTGGGAAGCATTTGACTTTTCATGAGATATTGAAGTCTCACTGCACCCTATCAGGTAAGACAACAGAGGAGTGACACCTGCAGACTAGTTTTTTTTTTTTTCTTCCTTACATGCATTTATCTTGAAGAGGGGTAGGAAAAATATTTGTGTTGTGCAGGCATTTCCAGGCAAGCAGTTGGAAACAATGAAAGAAAGGGGCAGAGGAAACAGACTGTTAATGGCTTCAGCTGGTGGGAAAAAAGTAGAAGTGAAAACCGAAGTGAAAATATTATCACAGCAGAAAGTAAGATAGAAAGCAGTTTGCATATAACCTTTAAGAGTTGAGGGCCAATGTTTGGTTTACAGTCATGCTTTTTTTTGTAAACTATATTCTTTGGCCCTAGAAACTTCATGAGCTTCCTTTTTTTAACAAACAAGGAAATAAAAGAGGCCTATGTCACTGAGCTTAAATTTACTGTAGAGGAGCCTACAATTTCACTGGATCTTTTTTCCTTTTTTGTAGACAAACTAAAGATTAAAATTCACCAGTTCAGTTGTATCTTTTTGAGTGTCAAAACTATGGTCTTACGATGGTTTAATACTGCAACATTTCCTTGAGAAAAAGCTGAGTAAATTGCTCCATTTTAATTATGTCAGATAGCCACGCATCTCAGAACACTTTGCACCTCATGGAGAAGAGTGCTGGTGAAGAGTCCCTTGGGCCTTCAACCAGTACATATAGGAAAGTGTATTCTTTGAGAGGAGAGCAGAGGGAAAGACAAGGCAAATCACAATGGAGGAGTCAGTGTTGTGGCATTTTGGGGAGTTGTTTTATTTTGGGTTTTTTGGTTTTTTTCTGAAAAATTTATAAGATAGGTGAAATACTCTTTGGTTGTGAGTAAGGAGCTAAAATTGACAAAAACAAAAATTAGAAACATACATGTTTGTTGTATTTCACCTGGAATAATTTTAAAGTGATTTACAAGTACTTTGCAATTTTGTGCTTAAATCATAGATCTTTGCAGTGATTAGCAAAGTGTGCACTTCTGAACTCAGGCTGAGACCTTCAGATTTTCTGAGTTAAAGACAAATTACTCATGCAAATGCAGATGAAGGTACAACAGAGCATTAAAGCATTATTAGATAATTCGATAATTAGATAATTATTATTAGATAGCAAAGAAGAGATTTACAATAGAGTACCTGTGTGCAGTGATTCTGTAGAAAGAATATTAACTGTTGCTTCTGAAGGTGTTTTCGGAGGTTTTTGGTGTTTTATTTCATCGTGGACTTCGTGGGGTTTTTTGTTTGTTTGTTTGTTTGTTTGTTTGTTTTGTTGTTGTTGTTGTTGTTGTTTTCTTTAAGAAAGAACAGGAATCAAGACAATATAAATGAAAATATTTTCTAACTTGAAGTATACCTGAGTGGGTGAACTCACAGAAGAAATCCAGATTTCTGCGTCTGTATTTGTAACTTTATCTCTCTTGGATCCCTTCTGACTATTGACACTGAAGATCCATGTCAATGAGGAAAATGGAACTGTCTTGCAACCCTGTGGTCCTGTGTATTTATCACACAAGATTAGAGTTTCAGTGTATTTGTATTTGTCAGTAATAAAGGTTTATACATTTTACACACAGACTTGTTTTCCTATTAAAACAGAAGTCATATATTTGTTTTCTGAAGAAAATATCTGATTAAATAATATTTATTCATCAATATTATGTACACAGTGCATGTTGATATTTAAAGCAATCAAATCTTCAAGGAAAATTCTCCCCTATCTGTTGGTGCAACTACACCTAAGAGACACATATGCAGTCCTTCTTTTGCAGACAGAATCCTGCTGAAAATTCCAGTTTTAATGAAGCAGTGACACATCTGGGGATTTTCTAGAGCACAGTTCCCAGCTATGGACATTCAACATTATTATCCAGAGATGCAGCATTGCAGCTGGTACAGAGACAGTCAGACAACAGTGAAATTTGTCAGTGGAGAAGCCGATCAGTGGACAGAATCGCAGAATCAATGAGTTTGGAAAAGACCTCTGAGATCATCTAATCCAACAAGTGATTTGGTGCAAGAGAAGGCAGCACGTACAGATCGATGTGTGCATTTATGGAACCGAACAGGCAGCCTTGTGATCATGCTTTTCCTCAAGGAAAGCCTACTTTCATACATCACATAATCTGTCCACTCATTGTTCTATGCAGTTTCTTGTACACCTTAATCTCCCAGAGCAAACTGCTCCATACCTCCCTAACCATGGGGAAAATGTTTCTCTTTCAGGAGGAGAAAAATACTGATCCATAGCTGCATTTCAGAAGGTCAGGAAGGTGGGCTGCTCTTCTTCTCCCGACCAAAAAGTACAGTTAGGGAATACAGAGGAGTAGGAAGACAGTGGTTCTACACTTCACAAGCTTTGTTTTCCTTCCCATCCAAAGTAAAATGGAGACCCTAAAAATCATAGATCCAAAATTAAACTATCTCCAAAACCAAAATCCTAGAGCCAGAGAGTCATCAATGACTTTTTTGAGCTGTGTGATGACTAGGACACAGAACATGAATATGGGTCTCCTACATTGTGTCATTTTCAAGTTATTGGCGAGAATGCACTGCCTGTCTCCTCTTTCTCCAAAAATTCTGCTGAGATCTCCAAAACTCACTTGATGAAAATCCTATTGAAATAAAGTAGTTTCAATGTTACATAAAAAAATTCAGAGCACGTAGACGACTGAAATCTCAAAGTCCTTTTTAAAAACAGTGACAGAGAGATTTTTGAGTTACTTAAGTCTGTTTTAAACCTCAATTCTACACCTAATGCTCTTTAAATACTTGGACACAATGCATTTTACACATACAGACGTGTTCTTATATATAGTGTAATGCAGACCAATGAAAAAATTAATATAAAGTAATAATAAGCCTCCAACCTTGAGGTTAAATATTCATTTCTGCTCAAGAGAGAAAAGAACAATAATGGGTTTTCATATTTAAATATTTGTCTCTGCACTTCTGTATCCTCAGCCTGACACTGCTATGAAATGCTTATGCAAGTACATTAAATTTTAATAGTAATTGAACAGTATTTTTCCTTGGTTACATGTTTTAAATTAATATGTAATTTCACTGGAGACTAAGAAAAGATGTTTTTTCATGTACCTTGGCACACGCAGGCTGAGAGGTAGGGCACACAAAACAGTAGCTATGATAAATTTTCAGGAATGGAGTCTAGTCTTTTAAACATAATCCATTGCAGGTGCCATGAAGTTATTTCTTAGAAATAAATACAACGTTTCAGACAGAATTAAACCAGGAGAAGAAGATTTGGAGAATATCATACATGTTTTCTTCATTTAGAACTTTTTTATGTTTTCATTTTCAAACACAATACTATGCTTTCACATGTGTGATTCCTCTGTTAGGAAGCATAAACATTATAAATTCCTGAAAGAGAAATGCCAGATTAACCTGCATCAGACACAGGTTAGGACAGGAAAGAAGAGGGCAACACATAGTTGTGGTTGGGCACTTTCACAAAGCATGGAATCAGGGACTGGGGAAATACCAGGGAAGAAGGGGCTCTTGAGGGCACTTTCACCCAAATGAAGGTCCCATACACAAACTCATTCATACTCCATGTTTACTCTGTGAGTTTGCATGCCATAACATGATCACGGCACCAAGCCTGACAGAGTTCGATAAGCATTTGGCTTATATTTCCAGGTACGTGGTGTGACTCTTGGGGATAGTCCTGTGCAGGGATAAGAGTTGGACTTGATGATCCTTGTGGGTCCCTTCAAACTCAGCATATTCTGTGATTCTGTGAAATATACATATCAAAGCATGGCTTATTTTGGTACATATACTGGGCTACAACTTCAATAAAGATGTTGCCTCGTCCAGACAGATCACAGTGATGGCCTTTATGGCATCTGGTGGGACTGAAGATGGTAGCTAAGATTGGAGCACAGTTAAGAGCAGAAAAACATTCTAACGTTAGCATCTGCTGATTTCTCAAATCTTCTTTAAACTTTGACTATCTCCTTGGCCTCCTTTCTTTTTTTCTCAGAAGGAAAAAGAAAGGCATGCATGGAATTCAACAGTATTTTATAGGCAAAAAACCAATTATTTGCAGTAAGTGACTCAAGTCTCTTCTCACCAGATCCCTTCTCACCATAACTTATTTTCTCCAGACCTTTGTATATCTGGAAATATAGCACCTGTATTTATAATCCAATGGACATCTGTTTTGACACTGATTAAACATCTTGTCACTAATATTTTAGGGCAAGTATTGCCTAATAGGGTGGTTCAATTGCATTGTCACTTCTTCTGTAGGGATACAGAATCCTCTTAACAGATGGACAGAGTTCAATCTGTCAGTGACTTGATTACATACAACTTAACAGTTTAACAGCTGTGTAGTGGTTTATGTGAATTATTTGCAGGACCACTTTATCAACAAGCTTTACTGAAATTCTCCAAGTAATATTTAAGGAAGTTGTTCTGTTATTAATTTCAGCTGTTATTAATTAGCAATGCTTGCTTTCTTTAACAATTTACTGGACTGTAATTATCAAACATATTTGTCCAGCTATTCTTAACAGCATCTTCACAAAGGAAACCTAGCAGCAAAAGGCTGTCTTTCTTTTAGGTTGCTCTGTTGAAGGGTACCCCTGAACAGAGAAAGGAGTCAGTTCAGGAAGCTACTTCTGGCTTCCTGACAAAAAGCACCTTAGGATACAAGAGATTAAATACCTTTTCAATTGAAATAAATTATGAGATTTTACTTGACACCAGTGCTGTCAGAATTTTTCTAAAAATACTTTTTCATGCATAGAAAACCATGGTAAGTTTGCTAGTGAAATGAAAGTCTGTAGGTGTAAAGGAGACCAAACTGGTGTGCTTCAGATAGTATTTCTTCTAAATTAGAGTGGATGCTTTGCCCTTCTTTGCCTTCTGTTACAACTCTTGTGACACACCGTAGAGTTCAACATCATTAATTGCTGGAGATCTGAAGAGAGCAGCCCACTTTTCACTGTAAGCTTGCTTTTTACTTTTATCTTAGCCAATTAAGAACAGAGAAACAAAACCGCTTTTATACTAAGATGTCATTTTTAAATTCTAAGAAGACTTTGCATAGGGAAATGTGTTGCAAACTCTTACCAAGGGGAGAGGCTGGGACAGTTTTTGTAAATAAGCCCTTGCAGCCTTCTTGCAGAGGTTTTCCATGTGAACAAAGTCAGAGATGCCCAGGACTTCACTCTCCCTTCTCCACACACCCTGCCACTGTAACTGATAGCAGACTTCAGTCAATTGCTTTTCAAATATTGAATATGCTGAAACATGTTTTCATGTGCTGGATCAGAGTTTATTTTGTTTCTGCTGACAATTGAGATATTAGAGACCAGAGCTAGAATAATATCCTGGGTAATTTACTCTGTCTGAAATACTAAAATCTGGTATCCATAATTTCCTACACAATCCCTATTAGTTTACCCACATTACAAGCAAGGATACTGATTCTGTGCCTTCATTCATATGACTTTATTATAATGTATTATTTATAATACTGCTTCAGTATCTGTGGCATGGTATAATCAAAGCAGAAACACGGCACAGAAAGCTCTAACAAACACAGCAGGTACTGATGGTGCCTCAGCATAGCAGGAGAAACACAGGGTGCCCAGATGCTCTGCCAGTTTGAGCCCAGTCCTGTGCTAGGCTGTGAAGCATGTCTACACAGAGCTTTGTGCCTTTAGATAGCAGTTTGATCAGTTAACTCTGACTTTATTGTTTTGTTTGTTTTTCCCCCATCTGTTTAACTTTCACCACCCAAATGTCTCTTTTAATTCCAGGTTTAAACACAGACAACAGCCAAAAAACAAAAACTACTGATAGGCCAAATCAAGCTACACATAGTCTGAAGAACATGTAAAGACATCCAGTGACAGGCATTCCCTTGGTCAGTGTATTGGGAATCCTCCCATTGGATCCAAAACTGTCTATCTCCTCAGAGTCATTTTGAAGTCCAGTGTGCCTCCCTCCATCCTGAGTGCCAGGCAGGGCCAAGGTGCCTCTCCAGAGCTAGGATTTCATTTTGGACACCAAACCAACTGTCATGCTCTCAGTAAAGCATCAACACACAATGCGTATGTGGTCCAGCTGTGTTTTAGGCCTGACTGATTCCTAAGTGATAAGAGCAAAATTCAGGGAATCCCCCTCCTACCAAATTATCTGAATTCCCCTATATATAACACTATCACGTTTTTTTGCCAATGACTTCTGTGAGAGGAAAGTTAAAATTCCTTTCTTTAGCTCTTTAGTAAGCCCTATCACAGTGAAAATATGAGGGACTGCTGACAAGGTGAGAAACCTTTTTAACTCTGGAGACTATCTGCCCAGGAATCAGTTTAAGAGATGTGTGGAGGCTTGCTGAACACCTAAGTTACCTGTTTCAAACTCAAGCAGCCCTAAGGTAGGTTTAGGGAATGTCTGTAGTAGAGGGAAAAGCAATATGGACAGAAAGACAACTAGACTTAACTGTAACTAGGAAAGAGGCAAGGAATATACAAACATATACTTGGCTCCAGATCTAGGAATAACTTTAACATTGAGGCCAGATTTCAGATTAAGATCTTCATTTTTCAGTGGAGTTACTTTTACTAACTGCATGTAAGAATTTGTGCTTTCAGGCACTGATTTGCACATGTGTTGATTACCACTCATGAAGCCAATCCTGATACACTAAAACTGGCCAAAAACCTCATAGCCATTATGAAACTTGTCTGGATTAACATCAGCATAAACTTGCTTCTGATTATCCTACAGAATTCCTTATTACTTTACAGAAGTAAAATACATAAACAATCTCAAATGTGAAATTAATCACCTCTTCCCTATAGTTTTTTACAAATGAAATATATATGTAATAAGATTAGATGATGATTCCTTGTTTCTGACACCTCCCTCTGGTGCTACTTACCTTTCCATAAGTTCTTTCAAGGTTTAACTAGTAGTTATTCTAAATGCTTTAGAGTTTTGAAATGCTTGGGCTCAGCATTCTCTCAATTTATTTGCTCATCCAGACCTCACAAGCTGTATATTTTATAAGCATTTAAATAATTAAAGTTTGAACCTGAAGGGCTTTTCTTGCTGATTTTTGAAAAGGAGGATAATTTAATGGGAAATCGACTTTAATTGCATTATCTTAAATGTAAAAATGATTTGTCAATGTGCATTACCAGATTTTATTTGGCAACAAAAATTCTTTCAGTGAAAAGATTGTGTTGACTGATTTAACTAAGCATATTGCAACAAAGATTAATAACTTCAGAAGCAGATAAAGTAATAGTCTTACATTATTGACACAACAGCTTTTTATGCTTTGTTGAGATTAAAGTGGCAAATATAAACCCAGAATACTCAACTATCATTATTTTGTGACATTTTTGTCAGATGAAATTGCAGTGTTATTCTGGTATCACCTATATCAACCTAGCAACTCAGGTAATTAGACTTCAAATGTGTTTTCACTGAAGTCTCAGCTGAAAATCTAATCCTGTGGAGTATTGTAAAAGTCAATTGCATTTTTTAACTTCATTGTTGTATTTAGCTAACATAATCATGCTTATGGTAAAATTAAACTAAGACTTCTCTAGATTTCGTTTTACAAAATATACTTTTTGATCTATTGCTGAAAGGGAACAGTCTGACAGGAACTATATATCTCAGTAGACATTAACTTTTGGAAAGCTAGTAGCAAAAGACCTCATGAGTGGCTATCATTTCAATGAGTCCAAGTATTGTCACCCTATGGTGTAAGGAGATGTAAAATCAGTAAAATATGCACTTTTGCAAATGCTTATGCTGAGGATTAATGGGGAACATGAAAAAAAAAAAGTCCCTGCAACAACCACAGAAAACAGATCAAAGCTGAAAGAGAATAAGAGAATATTAAGGCAAATTAGTTTAATCAGATAGGTATAATCATGTTAATTCCTCATGTATGCCCTATATAGGAAATTGTCACAAGCTACTGTCCATTGTTATCCTCTGTTAAGTGAGATACCTAACTGCAAAAAAAAAAGGCAGCCAAATTACGTTGATGTCATTGGATACACTCTGATTTGTGTCAGCCAAGAGCATAGCCATCTTTACACCTCTTACTAGCTCACACTGGTTTGAAATACTTTACTGTCTTCAATGAAATTATCCAGCCTAGGTACATGGAATATCATAGAATGGAATCATAGAATCATAGAATGTTTATAGTTGGAAGACTATCTAGTTCCAAATCCCCTGCCATGGGCAAGGTACCTTTCACTAGGTTACTCAGAACTCCATCCAGTCTCATCTTGAATACTTCCATGGATGTGTGAGTTCACAACTTCTGTTGCCAATCTGTTCTGATGCCTCACCACCCTTAAAATAAAGAATTTCATTCTAATATCTAATCTAAACCAATCCTCCATCAGCTTAAAGCCATTTCCCCTTGTGCTATCACTACATACCATTCTAAAAAGTGCCTCTCTAACTTTCTTCTAAGCCCACTTTAAATACTGGAAGATCCTATAAGATCTCCCCAAAGCCTTCTGTTCTTCAGGTTGAACGTCCCCAAGTCTCAGCTTGTCTTCATAGGAGAGGTGCTCCAGCCCTCCGATCAACTTAGTGGTTCTCCCCTGGACTTGTTCCATCAGGTCAATGTCTTTCTTGTGTATCTTTTACACTAGTGTATTCTTCAAAGTAAACCAAATATTTAGAGTATAACTGGCAAATACAGTTTTATAAAGAATGCGTTTTCCCAATTAGGAAATTAAATTTCAGTCTTAATGAAGCCAGGATGAGTTTTACACTTACACAGGAAAAGCAGAAATTTAAATTAACAGGGATCATCATGTCAATCAAAGATCTCTCTTTTTTTTTCCTTTTTCCTCATTTAATTTTCAAAAGTAAGGAAAGCAGAAAAGGAAATTTATGAAGATAGAAGTCAAAAAATCTGTGAGTTTAAATTGCAAACTGTCCCAGAAGAGTACTTTTGCATCATTGTGGGATCACAGTTATAGAAAAAACACTGTCTTTCCTCACTAATGTTTCTGAACTTCTACTTAGCATTAATTCACATCTGCTGCCAGAAAGTCTGTTTTTCACTGCGTATAAATGATTCACTTAAGTGCTTATCCTAGAAGATAATTTTTTTAAGCTTGAAAATTGCCTGAAAGTTATGTTATGAAGTGCTTTTTGTTGGCATAGATAGTTAGAAATTGTGTAGCTATAAAATATACTGGTAGATGTGACTCTGTATGAACACTTTATATGAAATCACATCTGGCACAAATCAGATCTCAATCACATCAGAAGGACACTTATGTCCTGTCAATGATACAAGCATAACAGTAGGATAAGTGGTCTTGTTTGTGCTGTTGAAAATATAAACATATGAGGGGACATACACCACAATTAAAGTGCAGTTGTGGTACTTATCAAAATCTGATCGAGTTGGTCTTATTTAATCAAAAAGTTTTCTCTCTGGAAGGGAAAAGCTTAGCAAAGGGTCAAGAGTTCTGATTAATTTTCCTTTTCAAAGCATTCCAAGCAGAAATTTTGGAAAAAGTTGAATGACAAAATCCAAATGTGATACATTTTGCTGAGAGTGATGTAGGAAGCTGACTTGCTGACATCACATAAGCCTTAAAGCCTGAGCATGAGACTTCTCTAGGCATCTACTTGTAGTTATTCATGTAGAGTCAATTGTACTCTGCCGGTGACACATATGCCCTAAATTAAAGATCTGATGTGTTCTGGAGGTCAGCTAGCCCACTGTCTAAATAACAGAACTATTATAAATGGTTTGATTTGGAAGGGACCTTAAAGATCATCTAATTCCAAACCACCTTTCCCTAGACCAGATTGCTCTGAGCCCCAGTCAGCTTGGTCTTGGATATTTTCAGGGATGGGGCATACACAATTTCTCTGGTCCTCACAGTAAAGAATTTCTTCCTAATATCTAATGTAAATGTAACCTTATTCAGCTTAAAGCCATTCCTCCTCGTCCTAGCACTACATGCCCTTGTAAAAAGTCACTCTCCTGCTCTACTGTAGGGCATCTTTAGGTACTAGAAGATGCTATAAGGTCGCCACAGAGCCTTCTCTTCTCCAGACTGAATAATCCCACCTCTCTCAGCCTATCTTCATAGGAGGGGGTCTCAACCTGAGTCCAATGCTATGTCTGTTCACAAAGTATTACACAGTGGTCATTTCATACTCTCTCATGTGCATGCAAACTAAGGACTGATACTAGATGGTTGTCTGCTCAGCTCAAACTTCTTGGATTACTTTTCAGGGTGGCGCTGCTCTATCTGCTAAATGCCTTGGGAATCCAAGTGATCAGCTCAGACAGTCCAGATTGGCCCATTGAGACCAGGCATCTGCATTTTAGACTTTGCTACACCTAAACAGAAAGCTGCTGACATATGTTTGTGTCTGAAATATTTGTCGTTGTCATTAAAAAGTCGGATGAAGGGTTATAATAAATTTATCTTTTTAAACTGGTGTTAATTTACAGTTTTAAACAACCCCACACAGTCATATTTTTGGATCCAATCTACATTATTTTTTTAGATAGAAAAAGTAAAGATGCCTTATTTGCTAGCAGAAGAGAGACTCTGGAGGTGGATTTATAAACCAACAAATTTTCACTGTCTCACTGACATTTACATACACACTAGGAAGAACAAGACTTTATTTCAAAAACACAGCTAACTGAAAAACAGCCTATTAAATCCCATTTAAAACTAGTGGTGCTGAGATACATGCTCTAAGTGCCTGTTTCCCAGTGGGTTTTGTGCACTTGTTTTTTTGCGGGGGCAAAATTCTCATTCAACATATTACACTGGATATTCCACTTATTTTAGTTCCATATCTTCTGCATTGTGCACAAAAAATGGCACTGTTCCCTAAAACCAGAAGGTCCTAAACAGCTCAAAATATGAAACACCTGAGGAAAAAACAAACAACAAAAAAAGATCAAACTAAATAATTCACACCAGCTATTCCTGTGCCTTGGCCCCTGGGCAGTGTTCCAAACTTGTATTTTTCCGAAAGGTTTGAGCAGCTAAGGCAGGACAAGAACTTATACTGGCTGCTAAAAAACTCTTTAAAGACAATTCAGAATTATTATTATTATTTCTTTCAAGAAAAGAACAATAATGTGAATTTAATGATGTTTATTACCACACTCGTTAGATGCATTCAATCAGGAAATGCACTGATTTGTTTAAACATATTAATAGCTTTGATTCAGACTGTGTTTCTATACTTGAGCCCTGAAACAATTTCATATTCAGTATAAATTGCAAACGTCCAATACTTTAGACAATATAGAACATAAAGAAAAAGAAAATCTGAAAAAGGACACTGTATCTGTGTAGTTTAATCCACAGCTCCTGGTTCATTTGATAAACTACATAATTTTCACCTTCTATATATAGTTTTCCACTGCCTTCAGAACAGAGGTGGCAACAAGGAAGAATAGAATCTTATAAATGCAGAATCTTCAGCTCCCATGTTTACTGAAAATATTGGTGTGTTGTGGAAATTCCCATTTCAGTAACTCATAAAACACTTCTGCTTTCTTCTGGCATCTCCCTGGGAAGTGCAAGTGAAAAAACTGGGCAAACTGGTATGAATTTCTCTCTTCTCTCCCTACCAAGCTCATTGTTATGTTATACCATTTTTTTTATACTTTTAGTGGAATAAAACACTAATTTCATGTAGGTTTACAAAAAAGGAAAGAAAGGCTAAATTATCTTTATATTAAAATTATAACAATAACCACAACACTTCTTTCTGCCTCTGACTTCATCTGTGATGGGCACAAGAGCATTTGATGTAGCAATGCAAAGGATAAAACGGTCTCTTGAAAGAAAGACTTTGTATGTACTTCTTTCAGCTGCCTCACTGTCATTGAAGCAGGGTTAGGGATTCCGCATAGAGACATGATGGACTTAAGCTCATACTGACAGTTCACACTACAAGCCATGTTTGGTTCTCAGTGATGCCCCGTTGAAACCCACTGAGGATCACAAAGCACTGTTTACTTCAAATGTAAATAGTGATCTCACAGCAGCAGCAAGGTTACAAAGCACTTGAAATAACTCTGCTGCTGAATGGTGACAGAAGAACAGATGATGAACATTATCTTGACAACTCTACCAATACTTAAGCCAAAATCTTGTTGACAGTGCCTCTTTACAAGGCTCCTGGGTTGTGATGAGCAAGTCCCATTGTCATTTACACCTCTGCAGCTTCCCTGAGGCCAGCAACCTGAAACTGCATTTACTTAATATTTAATCTCAACCTCACAGCAGTGCAGGGGTTATACTCTCCTTGGTTGCAAATGAGCTGGTCTGCTGAGGAGCAGGACTGTGGAGTAGCACCTTGCCACTGCCCTATATGAGACTAAACAAGAGTTGACAGCTTTTCCCCCTGAAGACTTCGTTTCCAGGGCCAAATTCTGTCCTTGTGTATACCCCTTCTCCCAGTGAAGGCAAACAGAGCAGAATCCAGTCCTTAATATACATAGCAAGTAACTCAAAAGGGAGTTGTCAACTTTGTTCTACCACATGAAGTTCAAAATGTTCAGCCAACAGAGTCATCAGCTGGCTCAGCTAAGAAAATGTGATGTGCTCTTGAGTGCTAATGAAGCACAGTAGTCATTCAGAGCACATTGGGAAATGTCAACAAGCTAGGCTGGTACTGTTTGGGATGAACCACAGGCAGCACATTTTCCCAACAGGAAATAGAAGCAAAAAGTATTAAATTGCTACAACAGAATTATATAGTAGTTAAGATACACAGTTATCATTAAAGCAGTCCTTTTGTCTTCTGCCTTTAGAAAAAATCATAAGAAAAGGTGTCTAAGGAAGATCCCTAATCAGTGTTAAGGGCTCACTTTTATCCCTTGTGGTTCAAAACACTTTGGGTGAAATCATTTGTAACCTTGCATCAGTGGAGATGTAGAGATAAAAGAAGTTTACATTTTTAAGGTAAGTAGCATATATTTAACTGAACTTTTCAACAGATTCCTTTATCTACTAATGTAATAGTCACTCCCCTGAGTTTTGTGAATAATTTCTTCAGAACATATCCGAGATTTAAAGTGGCTGAATTTAATTTTAACACTACAACAGGAAGCACTGTCTTTCTGTAACAATATATACCTGAACAAATGCTAGGGAGAACATCCACTTTTCAAATCAAATTATATAAGTACAGCTTTAAAGAGTAAGCAAATATACTCTTGTCAATACAGGAATAAGATGAGATCAAAATTTTATATATGTATATCCTGTCTTGGGCTTATCTATTTTCTCGAATTTGTATACTTCAGTAATAGGTTTAATATTCAAAGTTAATAACTTCATTTTTAACTATCAATCAGTAGTTAATTAAACATCATATAAAGCATGGTATACTTAGGCTAGGGTGTTTGAGAAATTATTTTTTTATTAAGTTAATTTTTTCTTATTTTTTTTCTCCTGCATTGATTTCATTAAAAGAAAAAAAAAGAGAGAGAGAGTGAATAGGAAAATAGAATGGTATATTTTGGCAAAGAAATAACTGACAAACTATTTGAATTTTAAATTCTAATATAAAAGCCCCTTGTCCAAATGATTCTATTGGTTTTGAGTTTGGCTTTTAAAAAAAAAAATAATAATTTTGAACAGAATCAAGAATCAGATTATTTCTAACTATAGAAAATAACTGAGAATTTCAGATTATTTTGCAGCACCCACTCTGTGAACTACCCTGATTGATAGTGAAGCACAAAATCACATCAATAATTCTTTAAAGAACCATCAATAAATACTGCAAAACTGTAAAGCCTCTTTACCAAGACAGACTTTCCAAAACATTTCTGAAAAATGTTATCTGTGGTGCAATTCATACCAAAGGCTAAGCAAGACTGTAGCTCAGGGAATCCCTAGGAACACTGAGCAGAAGAGTATGCATAGGACATTTTTCTTAGAAAGGAACAGCCCTTACTCCTTGAGATAAGTGAATGTTTTTGTCCATTGAATAGTGGCTTGTCTGGCTGTTGCTTGAAGGTGTGGTTTGGCAGTAGCTTACAAAGTTTGCTTTAGCCTATGTTTTCTGAGTAGCCCAGGAACTCCACAGCTTCAGGTGTGACAAAATTTCTGATCTCTTATCACAATAGGACTGACAGAGGCAAAAGCCTTAGAAAGCTGAGCAGTACAAGAAACAGAAGAACAAACAATGGAGGTTGTAAGGAGACAGGTGGATAAAGGCATGTATATAGCCTAAATTGTGATATTTGGGTTATTTTCTTAGCAAAATGAAGGATGAGAGAAAATCTAAGTGCCTTGCAGGAAAAATCAAGGAGACAGGAATTATTGAAGTAGAAGTCTGCTCTTTGACAAATGGCCACTGAAGGCCCATAAATACATTTAGCCTGGAAACTAGACTAAGACCCTTTCTGAATACTGGAGCAGTCCTGCCTGGACTCAGCTGCCTTGGAATAGTTTTTCTGTGTTCATGGAGGACAAGAGAATAACTATTCAATTTTCAGATAACATTTGAGCAGATTGTGAAAGAAGTTATTTAGTTTCACTGCAAGTAACAGCAAGATGCCGGACAAGATGGTAGGAGGTATCTCCAGTTGCAAGTTACTTATTCTTTGTCATTTCCACATGTTCTTTTTTGTCCCCCAAAAGAGGCTGCAACTTCTTCTGTATTGCACAACCCAGCACATAAAGTGCAACATTAACGCAAAAGTGATCAGTGTGACCTGGTGGCTGGTCCCATTTATCCTGAAGAGCAGTTCCTCAAAATTAATTCTGACTTCTTACTAAAACCAGGAACAAAATCTGGCCTTTTAACTGTACACTAGGATGGTTCCATGCCTTACTTTCTCCTTAGCACAAGTAGCTCAATTTAAAAACATGCACTGCAACAGCACTCAATCCCTTTCCCTCAGTGGGATTACAGGCTAATCTTCCTGCAAATGTTCACTGAAATTCTACCCTTCACTCTCTGGGGACAAAATTATGGCACAATTAATGCAAGATGGAATTTTGCCATAGATTTCAGTGGAACAGGGCTTTCTGCTTTCATTTTACCCTACTCAGAGTACTGCCTTAAGGTCTCATGAGTAATTTAAAATATGGATTGCATTGAGCTATGGGCATAACTGGCACAATCTGATTGTTTTGGTGCATGGGTTTTATACTGGAAACATCTACAAGCAGACACATTCTGTAAGGAAGAATAAGAGAGAAATTCAAAGCTCCATGGATAGCAAATTTTACAGAGACCATTAGGATTTCCTGTTGGTTGTCACTATTGTCAATGCACCTAGTGTAATAGCAGAGACTTCCCACAGATGTAGTTTCCACCTTGTGCCTGTCCTCATAGAGCTTTTCACAAACTCATGTGTAGTTTTAGGATCTCACTACCATATCAAACTTGGTTAACCCTGGTGTTACAGCCCAGTCCAACTTTACCAGCTGTTACACCTTAATTTCAGGCTTCAAGAGATTTTGCCTACACAAACCCTTGTAAAGCCACTGGTTCTTTGGCACCCTGAGTTAATGTTCAGAGAAGGACTGCACATTTTTCTCTAAGAGATTTCTTTTAATTTGGTGAGAAAATAGACATTTTGGCAAAAAGGTTTTTACAGAGGTAAAGGTGCAACTTCACAAAGCATTACTACAAGTTACCAGGATTAGCAAGCACTGCTATAGGGAACCTTTGTTACACTCAGCAAACACAAACTCCGTGCTACTTAAAGTGAGGTACTTGCAACTTAAGTTAAATAAGGAAAATAGGTGTTTATGTTACCCACAAGAGGAAGAAGATAATAAAGGAAGAGAGATTAAGAGAAGAAAGAGTAAGAGAAGAAAGAGTAAAGAGAGAAAAACACAGTTAGCACTCAGGTCACATGTTGATGGCTCCAAACAGAACAGCCCACAATGGAGACCTCGTGCTGCCTCCTTATCCGATCTGGTCACCGTGGCCACTCCCTTCAGGCAGCACCTTTGGTTCACTGACAGCTCACTGTCCCCTTAGCCAAAGTGAGGGGTGTCACAGCTAATTAGAGGCTCCAGGGGGTGTGGGCGGCTTACCAGGCAGACCTTATCGACTGCCTGCCCAGCCACACGGCTCCCACGGCCATGTCAGTTGCAGGCGGTGTGCTCTTGGCAGGACCAGCCCAGCCCTTCCCCTGCACACACACAGACAAGGTGGGTCTGACCCAGTAATACTTGATCTGGTGTGTAACACTTGGTAGTAGCTTAAAAAGTTGTTTTGGGTTTCTTTTTGTGTCCATCTCACTTTCAAATACAAACATAGAGAAAAAAATGACCATGTATGACCCGTAGGAAATCAAGTTACAGAACTCTTTAAAAAAGATATTTTTAATTCTAATTTATCTAGTTAAAATTCTAGAACTTTAAAAAAAAAACCAAAAAAACACAGGCAATAAAGGTGAACAATTCACTGTAATGAGTAAAAAAGAAATAGTACTTTGAAATGCATAGTAGGAAAACCAAGATGAATTTATTTCAGTACAGGTTTGAAAACAGCCAATGTTGTAAACTCTGTCTGATAGATTTAACACAGTATTTATAATTGTTGCAGACTTGTGCAAATAGACAAGGAAAAACAGAGATCAAAATCTATTACATGCCTAGGTCATAATCAATGTAAAATTCTCTTTGCCTCTGTAAATTTAATTCAGCCAATCAACTGCCCTGTCCTCAAGGGAATCAATAACTCCACTGAAATATAAAGTATCTTCTAGTCAGAGAGGTCCAGTTTCTTTTCTCAGTCACATAAATAAAACACAGCAACTCCATTTTGGGGGGAGAAGGATTCACTGGGGGAGTAGATTTCTTCTGATGAAACAGAATAGAATGTGATCCTCAACTTACTCTGAAAAAAAAAAAATTAATCAGGAAAGTGCTTTGCTGGCTGTTTTTCTTTTTTTTTTTTTTTTT
>VXBX01003939.1:122718-209050 GCA_013400415.1 Scytalopus superciliaris | reverse complement strand
GAAGAAAGGAAATAAAAGGAAAAGAAAGGGGAAAAAAAAAAGGAAAAGAAGAAAGAAAAAGAAAAAAGAAAAAGGGGAAAAGAAAAAACAAAAAGAAGAAATAGAAAAAGGAAGAAAAAGAGAAAAAGAAAAGGCTATATGTTACAAATATTGAAATTAATAAATAGTTAATAGGTAAGTATTCTCTTAAAACAGATCATAGGATTCAGTGCTATTAAAACAAGAATTCTAATACATTTAGTCACCTGACCTATGAAAATCATAATCTTTATGTTAAGAAATTAATTTGCAACAAAATATATTAGAAACTTTTTTTTTCCCTCGCTTTTCTCACACATTGTTGGGAAGTGTTAGGATGTATCTATTAACTGACTCAGTCACAGAAGGAGTCAGAAATGCAATCTGGAAAGAACAGCTTAGGCAAGGTTCTGACCCACAGCAGAGGAAAGGAATCAAGAAGCACAGAGGGTACTTTGATTCATAAGCAGAGATAATTGGAATGTGTTTCTTTCAAGGAAGAGCTTGAAAAAGATTGAAATCTGCAGAATCACTGATACTACCATAATGTCCTTGAGCTGTATATGAATTACTCACTTGGAGTAGTCCTGCTATTAAAAACAACTTTAAAGAGGAGCATAATATCCTCAGAGGAGTGCACAGGCTAAGACATGGAAAAGCAAGAAACTTCCCAAAGGTCATCTAAAATATTAACATCAGACTATGGAATATGACGTAGGTCTCCTCAGTCTGAGCTCATTGCTTCACCAATCAGTTTATAGAACATCCCAGCAGATTACCTCTACTAAACGGGTAGATTCTTGGACAAGAAAACAGAGAAACTGAACACATGATTTTTCCTAGAAGGAGTTAACTTTAGAACCTGAATAACAACATTATTTTGTTTCATTCATAATTTTGCAGAGTATTTCCACTTCAATGCATTATCAGAGCTAAAAAACCTGTTGGTAGAATCTCACTTCTGGCAATATTTTATCTTTATAGAAATTAAATGCATAACAAATATGTTGGCACAATTATTCTATACTGGCAGAATTTGACATCCAATTTCTAGAGTTGATTAGTGGCTTACTAATTGCTTTAATTCCATCTCCTGAGTCTTTCTTGTTTTTCTTCTTTTTTTTTTTCCCATCTTCCATCTTACCTGAACTGTGATAAAATATGGCATTTTTTAGAATTTCCCTGTGAGGAATTTCACAGCTGAAATGTTTGATTTTGTCATCTGAAGAAAACAGACTAAATTTAGCCTGACATTAAGAACAGGTGAATTAACTTGTGGTGTTCCATACAGTAATGGATTCTTCCACAGGAGAAAGATTAACTGGAGAAAGGGATTACTTCCATTGCAGATTTAACAAATC
This sequence comes from Scytalopus superciliaris, assembly GCA_013400415.1. Classification (NCBI taxonomy): domain Eukaryota; kingdom Metazoa; phylum Chordata; class Aves; order Passeriformes; family Rhinocryptidae; genus Scytalopus; species Scytalopus superciliaris. The sequence goes on along the minus strand of VXBX01003939.1, from coordinate 207,671 downwards.
TCTTGAGTGCAATAAAAACCAAGAGTGGGTTAATATACTCTAATCTATAGGAAGCTGTTACTAAATTCAAAGAAATTAAAAGAAAATATATGAATGCCATGGATGAACAGATAACAGAAATAGAGGACTGGTTTGACCAATGTGAAAGACATTATGAGCTGACTACTGAAATGATAAAATTCACTAAAAGGAGAGGGAAGACATTTGAACTGAGGTATCACTGTGTCAAAACTGTGAGAAAAAAATAATGCCATAGCCTTAAATGACTGCGAAGAGTGAGAGAAGACACAAGGAACTCTTCAAGCAGTAATTTTAGAGAAGCTTGCTTTAAGACCTATCTTAGCTGTGGCTCATGTGGTTATGCAGCACAGGGAACGCAGCAGAGAAGTTATCTTCAACTTTGTTCATGCCCTTTCCTTTTTTCTCAGTCCAACAAGAGACTGCTTAGGGATATGTATGACTTAGAGAAGTGGAAACAGTTTTATCAAGCTGCTTCTGGTGGCTAACTTTCAACTTTCTGTGTTTTAGCAGCTGCTTCCTGAACAACTCTGGGAAAAAAAAAAAGAGGGATGCAGGCTCCTGGGGACTCTGGAAGGTCCAGGGGCCAAGCAGTCTCCAGGCCAAGCAACATGGGCCAACCAACCCCACCAGCTGCTGCTTGGTGTGGGGCACAGGGTGCTCTGCAGTCACAGTCATCCTTCAGCAGGGCAGCATGCATCCATGTGTGCAGACCAGCCTACAACTGCTCAAATCATTCCACTGAACAGTGGAGAACACAAGAGAAGTCCTTCCCTAAATGGAAATTACTCTCTGAGTGAGCTGTACCTGAGAGCAGGATATTGCTTCCTGTCAGTGATTGAAAGGCATTGATGAACTCTTGTCAGTAATGACAAACACTGTGACCTTTGTGAAGAGGTTCTGTACCTTTGAAGGAGAGAGAATTTATTTTAGAGGTGTATTTTTCCAATGAAAATGTACTCTTAATAGACATCATGCAAGAAAATTATATCATTAACAATAAATGACCCCAAATTAATATTTATTTACATATGAAAAAAATTAAAAAGTTATCAAAAAGTATTTTCAGGGAAAGTATCAATATGCATAATCAGTAAGGTGTTTTTATCCCAAGAGGGACATCAACCCTGAGTTATCTCTGGAGTCATGTTCTTTACGTGTTCATGTAGAGCAGTAGAAATTAAAGCAACAATTCATAGCAGTATGCCAAATCCAAACTATTATCCATTATTTACATTCAGCATGTAAAGTGGATAAGGCATTATGCAAGGTATTACATTGCTAAATTTTCTATATGTCAACTATGTGTTTGCAGGGAACTGTTTAATCTGGTAGCAGGTGGACCAATTCATTATATTTTTCATCAGCACTGGCCTTTTCCTGCAATTACAGAAGAAGCCAAAAGGTCACAGAGGTTAATTTCAGACTCATTTACCCACTGAAACTCAACCTTCACATGTTTCCCATATACCTGTGCTCCCTCCTTCCCCAGCACAGAATGCCATTAAGGGCCACCCTTGAGATCTAATTTTTCATACCCATTTCTTGATGTCTGGGTCACTGAACATCATTCCTTCCATTCACAGAGGCTCTGTACAGGACAAGTCACTTCAGGCTTTTTACCACTAACTTCATCCCCTTCCTAAGCTTCAAAATTTCTCACACAATCTGATTGGGCTGACAGTGTGCTTTTGGGGGGTTTCCAACCAAAGCATACTTCAGTCTTATCCGTCCTGCAGGACTCTTCAAAGAGTTGAATAATAGCTATTGGAATAAAAATTCTGAAGTCTAATGAGATTTCATTTAATTTTTTTCAGGGAAGACACTTCTCAAGAGTAAGATTTATTCAAAACATGACAGGTTTTTAGCTTAAAGCTGTTGGGTTTTGCCTCATGCTAGTTTCCTCTGTCAAGTCATCACAATACTGATAAAAACACTGTGTCTGCACCTATACTGTGTTGTCCAGAGGTGGATCTGACTAGCAAAGCCAGAGATCTTGCTTTTTTTAGCAGAATAGCAATCCTGCAGGGCTGAACAGCTAACACAGCGATGAATTATCTGCATATTGCTTACCTTTCTCAAAGTAACAAATGAAAGCATGTGCCTGAAAGATTTTCTAGCTTTCCAACCCTTAAGGGCATGGGGGAGTCTCAGCCTGCTTGATGGAGCTTGAAATGTTCTACAAGGTAGTTGGCTGGGTTTCTTCATCACAGTTTCTTTTCACTTGCATAGATGCTTGGAGCAATACTCCTTTGTGGCGTTTGGATGTCACCACTCTTTTCTTCTTGAAACACTGACCTCATATCTTGAAAGCTGTAGGTTCTCCTTGCTTTACACATGCCCTGAGTGCTGGACAGGCACTTGGAGGGCTCTTCTGACCCCACCACAAACTGTGTTTTTTAAAGGACCTGGACATGGGATTCCATACAGCAGGGCAAATAGCTATCCTGGCAACCATGAGGCATCAGAGAGATACACACTCCATTGCCACTTATCAGATATGTGACTTTACTGCTGACCCAGCTTCAGGATACATTAAATTAACTGTTCATTGGTTGCAAATGAGCAGTGATGGTGAAATGCTTTATGGAATGGTGAAGTGAGGTTTGATGAGACCCTACCTGTTAATGCAGGGGAATCTCGGTACCTGTGGTGCTGGTGCTGTTCCTGGTGGGAATCTGTCTCCTCTACTCTCTTCTCTCCAATACTCATCCCCCCATTCTCCTCCACAGGCGCTGCTGGACTCTGCAGAACTTTTTTCTCCTCAGCCAGGGTCTTCAGGTCTTCCCTTACCTCCCACATTGTCCTGCTTGCTGCAGAATAAGAATTGCCTCAATCTAGTTTATGTTACCACTCACTTCAATGCAAATCACACACCTTTTCTTACAGTGAGTATCTTCACATTTCTTTGCTTGCCATCTTGGCAGTCTGTGTTATTTTGTGGGTCTACGATGAAAATGAAGCTAGTAAATATTTTCAATTTTACTCTACGTTTTCCACCAAAACATGTAGATTCTTAATTTATGTTAATAAAGATTTTAAATTATTTTCACTATAGCAATATAGTGTTGCTCTACCACAATGTTCATCTTTTCTATCTTTATATTCTTTTAGTAAAATAACTACAGTTGTGAGGTGAAAATAGTAATTAATGAGATTACCTACTAAAAAAGGTCCAAAGTTTTCCTCTATAGACTTCTGCTGTAAGAAATCTAAGTTTTAGCTCACATTTAGTTGGTTACAAAATAGTTGATTCCAATTAGCAATTTATCTTTCTCACATTATTCTCTTATGACACTACTTTCCCCCAACTGTAGATGTTGACAATAAACAAAGCATGTGCATGTGATACTACTTATGTGCTTTGTACAGTCAACAAGGATTTAAAGTAAAGAAAGCAGAGTTTTGTGCTTTCCAGGTAGTCTTTTATCTGCAATGAATATATAAAAGTTTGATCAACAGGATTTTCTTCAATATTTTCTCTTTCTGCCCCCAAAAGATGTAACTTGCCATCCAGACATCTATCTGCATGGTTTAATAAGAGTGTATCCAGTTATACCATTAAAAGCTTTGTCATTTTTATCACAAGATAAGAAGTGTCAAGTTTTGTCACCTATCTGACTCAAGTGGAAATAAAAAGTTCAGTCTCTTTCCACTGAGAGTGATCAAGCCTCCCTGTATCGCAGCCCTAATTAGAGCTGGATGAATTCTTCTAACTAAACAAACTTCTGAAATGCATTTAAAACCTTAGTGCTGATTTATTTTTTTGTTTGTGATGATGCCTCATCCTGCAAAAGGCTTTCAAAACAATATTGGCAGAGATGGATAGCTAAAGTAGTTCCTTTATTAAAAGGTTCCAAGTGCACAATAAAAGTATATGTACCCACACCAGCCGAATGTTACAGTTTTTATAACTTTCAGTAATTAACATATTTGATATCTATAGCCAACCCATGATACCATTTTTTCCTGGTGTCCACCCTCAGAACTGCCCCTTGGAGCCCCTCCAAGGGCTCTGAACTTGCTCTCCTGTTTTGTCTACAAGCTATCTTATTGTCTGAGTTGGAGTTTTTGCAGGTGTTCTTCACAACAGCATGTACTTGGTAATGTATGTCTAACAGAATTTCAGGAATGTATGAGAAAATGTTCAGTAACTACTAAATGCTACTTATTCAACATATACAACTCTATGAAAATCTATAAAATACACATAAAAATCCTTAGGCATCAGTGAAATAGTGAGTATCTGAGTTGTTTCAAAATTCTTTACTCCCATGTTGTTTCAAAACTCTTTACCTTCCTATATGACTGCTTATGGAATAGTATTCAATCTTTTAAAATATCTGGCTATGCTATACTCTATTAAAAAATTCATAAGCATAAGGGATAGAGAAATTTGGTACCAAATACCTGTATTCCCCACACTGAAGATGATTTTTTTTTTTTTTTAGGGAATAAAAAAAGAAAATGTTGTGTTTAGAATCATGAAACATACAGTAGATTACACTCTAATTTTGCATTGAAACAAATTTTAATTTCACTGCTAATAATGCAGTTATTTGCTCTTAAGTTTAAATAATGTATTATGTATGTATATGTACATGAAATGTTTCCAGGCCACAGATCAGAATGAGCCAAAAAAAGGGAGGTTTCTGCTATTACAGGAAAAGAAACACAGAATATATATTGTGGCAAGTACAAATGTATCCTAGAATTTCATTCTGATATGATGCTGTGCAACATTTTCAGTTGCATCATCTTGCATTTCTTTGTAGTCTGCTTTTGCTAAGGGTAGAAACTTGTTCCCATGAACACATTTACAGGAAGGTGGGAGAGTAATGAGAGAGAGGTATTAAATAGGCAACCTCGACAAAATATGTTAACTTGTCCTTGAAAGACTGTGGGAAGTGAGAACGATGATAGCAGACATTTCAAATCTAGCCACCAATGCACCAACATGCATCCTCCTGCCATCCTAGTGCAGTCATAACTGGTCTCATTATGGAGCCAGTACCCCTTCTGCCTTTGCTCCGTGAGCATTGAGTCCCAACAGCCTGGAAGTCACGTGTTTTGGTCCGCAGAGGGAGTGAAGAATTCACATACAAAAGAAGCAGTCAAAGAGGGAAACTCTCAAAATGCCTTTTTGTTCACTTCAAAAAAAAAAAAAAAAGAAAGAAAAAAGGCAGCTAGTTAAATAGGCCTACATCTCTTTCTTTGTTATTTGCAACAGTAATCTCATGTTTAGGCAGAAGATGAGTTCCCAAGAGAGCAGGATATAAGCATTTCTGGCTTTCATTCCTAAGCCCCAGAGCTTTTTAAGACATGTAACTGACTTCAGAGATTGGAAATGTTGGTATCTGGATAATATAATTTCAATCTGACTTCGGCAAAGCTGACTTAATATCCCACTGGAGGTAGCCTCTGTTGCAGTGTTGTGAATCCCTCAGGAGATGAATGCAGTGCCCAGAGTTTTGGCTCACACCTTCACAGGAAAGCACTCGGAAATTCAGAAACTCCCTTGCCCACTTCATCCTTTCTTCCTCTGCTGCCCTTGCTCCCAGCATCTTGTTCCAAAAGTGGGGTCCTGGTAGCCTCTTGGATCCCAGATCCAAGAAGGTAGCACAAACAGGCTGCCTCACAGTTCCATGGCCACTGAGGTCCCATAACTGTAGGCAAAGACTGACTGTCCAAGGGGGAAGAAGAGACGCTCAACAGCAAAGAGACAAGACTTAAATCCTTGTTTGATCTGAATATGCAGCAAAACTGATATAGTTTGACACTGTTTTTGACAAGCTGGCCCTTCAAACTTGTAATTTCCTAGGAGATATTTTTTTTCCTTGATCTGTTCTAATTTTCAGGATTGTGTTTTTGAAGGATAAGTCAGCTGGAAAATCTCAAAAAAATAGGTTCCTAAAGACAGCATTTGTGACCTAACTCCTTGCAATTTAAGTGCAACTGAGTGAACTCAGTCAGTCAGAACTTCTCTGAGCATCACGTTATACAAATAAGGACAAGAGGAAAACTGTCATCACTGTGGATGTGCTTGATGGATATTCTGGGAAAGAAAAAGGGTACTTTTAAAAGGTTCTCTGTATATTCAGCATTGTACTTACTTGATCATTTGTGAAAAGAGCAAACCACTGTTGACATTCATCCACAGAGAAAAGTTTAAATTTTATACACTACTGCACCCATTATAGCTCAGCAAAGTTCATGCTCTCAAGGCCACTCTTCTTTGTAATTCAGTCAACAACATTTATTTTTTGTCTTGTTCTTCTGTCTTTGTTTTTCTTTTTTTTTTTCTGAATAGAGCTCAAAATTAGTGTAGTGAATGCACTAGAGAAAAGAATTAAGATAGCAATTTGCTCTTTTTTTTGCTAAAGAAAAAGATTCTAAGATTAAAGATTAAATGGAAAAGCTAACGTGGGTGAATCTGCCAAAATATAAATAGAAAACAGATATTTGCAACACTAGATCTTTCCCTTACCATAAGCCTTAAGTTCCAACCCTTAACACCTTAAGCAACAACAACACTGCTATATCATTTATGGATCTATCGCCTATAAAATAGTACATTATATTTTTTTTAAAAAAAGCCCAGTAACTATTATCTTGGCTTTTGAATTTAGACCTTGATTTTCAAAAAGCAACATGCTTTGACTTCAAAAATTTTGACACTTTAGAAGACATCACTGATGGTAAAACGGGTGTTTTTTGTCTATTTTTTTTATTTATTAATTGTATTCTTCTTATTTTTGCTAGTGCATAAGTTATTTTATGACTACCAGAAAAACAACACTGTGAAGGTTCACCCTGTCATAAATAAAGGTGATTTAAGAGGGAAAATTAGGGCATAAAATAGGCAAAGCTTGCTTAACTTTAATAGCTGATAAATGCAGTGTAAAAGCAAATGAAAGATAAGAATTACACAAGGTACTACACCAAGCTGCAAAATGAAATCTGGTAAAGTATTCTTTAGAACTGGATTTTGTAAAAATTATGCAAATCATTGATTAGACTGAGAAATAATGCCCTAGCCAAAATAAAAGCAATCATGATAAAGCCTTGGAGAACTTGCTGCAGAGAAGAGTCCTGTGTTGTCAGCATGATAGACAAAATTCACCAGTACATATCTTTTTTCATCTTCACAGATTTTGTGATCTTGCTTCCTGTGAGTCTTTGATGTATTAATTGATGTCTCTTACCAAATACAGTTTAAAAAGATTCTAAAGTTTCATCATCTTACACTTAACATCTGCACAGATGTTGTTCACAAGTACATCTCATGGTGACTTCCTAACTAAAAGGCACTGAGCTGTAGTTTGCCATCTGGACCAGCAGACACACTTGTACTTTGGGAGAGACTCTCTCAGGAGCATCCCAGAGACTCCTCTAACTCATGATCCCGACTTTGTGAAGTAGTAGTCACAGTGGCCAGTAACAGGTAGTGCAATAAATCAGCACATCTTTCAGTTGTGTAATTTCATGTTGTGGGTTTTCAGAAGGGTGAATAGATGAATGGGAAGACAGTTTGCCACACTGAATACTTCAATTTTTCCCAAGAACAACTCAGAGCAGAAGGCTTCCTGAAAAATGCTTTTTGTCCTGGCCAACTCTGGATTTCAAGTATTAACAAGGATTGGTTTTGAGCTAGTTAGATTAAAGAGACTACCTGGAAATGACAGCTATATAATGAATTGAAAAGGAAAATAAATGGAGTCATGATTGCTCACAATGAAAATAATTGGTACTTTGCAATAGATAAGCATTGACTGCAGAAAGCAAAGAACAAGGTAGGTAATATGTCCCTAAAAGGAAAGCAAAAGGGTGAAAATATATATTTAATAATAAAAGATTAAATCTATTATGATAAATAGAGAAAGAGTCAACAGAATAAATAAAAATAAGTTTAACTACATCTTTTCTCCTCACAGAAATCAAAAACTGAACACATTAATAATATTATATTAGGAGTAATTTTTTTTAATTTATTTTAACAAGCTTTGTACTAGTCTTTTGTAGAACCAAATAAAACAGAGATATTGTGGACAAATTACTTTGTCTCCTTTGTTAAGGCTTCCACCAACTACTTTATTTCAGATAACCTTTAGTTAGTTAGGTTACTAGTTGTTAAAAAGTTCTGCTGGTTGTGACACACTCATAGTCTCATCGTAGTGATGTTTACAACTGGACTTTCACTGATTTTAGTATACTCCAAAATTGTAACACCAGTAACATCAGCAGTTCATGGGAAAGGAAAAAAAAAAGACAAAAAAAAAAGACAAAGAAAAGTGGTTTTATTTGTGAGGATTTTCCCAAAGACTTTAACTAGAGATTTCTAACTTCACTAAATTTATCCTGTAATCCTTCCAGAACTGAAAAATATGAAAAAATATAGTTTTTTCTTTTTTTTTTTTTTAATTCTTTATTTTGATGATTTGAAAACAGTAACTGTTTGATGGAATTTATCTTGCCTAACATGCTTATGAGATTTTTTGTTATTACTTCTTTTCAATTTAAAGAATAGAACTACTGGATCCTTTTGAAGTTAAATCATCCAAGGTGAAGACTGAAAATAATAGAAAAGGATGAAGCTTTCCTACTCTAAGAAAAGGGAGATGAAAATTTCATTCCATGCTGTCAATTTGTTAAGAGCAGGATAATGTGAAAAAACATAGATGGGCTCTGAAAAATAACAAAGGTTTTGTTAGCATGTTAATATTTTTTTACATGATTTCTACTTTCAAAATTCTTCAAAACATCAGACCAAAACAGTCTTTATGGATCGGCAACATTTTTTGAACCATAAAAGTGAAAGAAAGAAAAAATGAGCTTGAATCCTTTTCAGTAATTTGACAAGCTAAAATACTGAAGCTTAAAAAGATTTCTCTCTCAACATATAAAGCTTAATTTGAAAGGGATAGGATTCAAAGCTAATTTTCAGAACCAAAACTGAAAACATTTTCAGTGTCTTACTAATACTCTATGCCCAAGACAGCATTTGCAGCTGCAGAAACAGCCCCTGCAGCCCCAAGGACTGACCTTGGAATCCCAGCTGGAATGGGAAACATGGGGCGAAGTCTCCATTTTAGACACCTCATGCTGCTGCTCTCACATTCACTTCTTTGTGCCCAGCACTGACTGTAGCATTTGGTTTGGTCTCTGTTTCAGACATCAGCTCAGGAGCAGAGGGAAGCAAGGCATTCTTGCTGGTTTGCTTTTACAGATGAAAAATAAAGGTTACATTTCAGTGGCCATTGGTTTGTGAGAGCCCGGATGAGAGCAAGGCTACTCCAGCAGCCATGCCATCATTGACCCCAGCGCCACCATTAACCTCCCTTTTATGCTCCATTTTCTGAAGTCTGATCACTGTCCGAAATCTGTGGGAAAAAAAATAGACTGATTCAACTGAGTCCTTTAGCTGCAAGTAAGAACAGACTTTTTTTTGACATTTGCTTGGTGTTCTTTCATTGGGACCTTTGCATCACCTTTGAGGTGTACTTTAAGGCATTGCCTTCAATCCTGCATGCCCTAATTTAAACATTGAAGACGCAGGCAATGATTGACACTTTCCAAGTCCTATGACTCTGTTTTCTGTTTCTCAAAACTTCAGAAAAATTACAATTTTAAGCTGAACTTCCCATTCTTGATACCTCTTCTAGGCTGTGTATTGGTTTTCTTTTCTAAATATTTCAGCCAAAATTAAGTTTCTGTTTGCAAGACCATATTTAAGGAAAAAAAAAACATCATTCTGCCCACAGTGAAGGGGGGGTGGGGGAATAAAACCAAAAAAACAAAACCAAAAAACCACTGAACAAACAATTCAAAACAACAAAACAAAAGCAAAACAAAATAAAACTTGGGGGAGTGACTAAGGATCTCATTACTGCAAATAAGTATCTCAAGGGTGGCTGCCAAGAGGGTGGTGCCAGACTCTTTTCAGTGATGCCCAGTGACAGGATGAGTAGCAGTGGCCATAAACTAAAACACAAGAAGTTCCACCTCAACATGAGGAAGAATTTTTTGTATGTTGAGGGTGGCAAAGAACAGGATGCCCAAGTAGTGAAATCTCTCTTTCTGGAAACATTCAAAACCCACCTGGACATATTCCTGTGTAACCTGCCCTAAGTGACCCTGACTTGGCAGGGGGGTTGTACTAGATAATCTCCAGAGGTCCCTTTCAGCCTTAATGATTCTGTGAAAACAAAACAAGAAAAAAAGAAAAAAAAACTACAAAAAACCCAAAAGCAAACCAGATCCCAGATCTTTGTAACTATTTTGTTGAATTTATGTTTTGTCTGTGCAGGAAAAGCAAGCAAACAAAACACCATACACAGCTGAAAAAAGGCACTGCTTGTAGTTATTTTACTGAAGTTAAAGTATTGCAGTATTTTGGAACAGTGTCAGGTGTGCTTGGCCTTCTAGATTTTATGGAGTGGCTTTGCAAAGGACAAATTTCAAGTCTTACTTTTGAATGAAAACTTATCAGTGTACTCAGGTCAGAGAATTTTAGCTCTTCTATGTATTCTCTGAGCAAAATGACTGCAGACCTAAAGGTATCTTGAGGATCAGCAGTATAGCCAGGCAGACAGCAGATGAGGGAAATCCCAAATGGAGTGGGAAGTCAGTGTGCCTGGGTCTGAGTCTGCCTGGACACTGAGAGTAAACTAGGAAAATGCTCCAAGATAAATGATGTGGGGCAGAAGACTGCTTTGTAGGTGTAGAGGTTAGACCAGACCAGGTAGATACATCCTCATGGAGTCCGTGACTGAGGTTGGTGCAATGCACTCAGTATTTCCTGCCAGAGTGGTGCCTAGGAGGAAGTCAGGTCTGTGTTTCAGGTCTCTTTCTGGATTTATGGATTACATGGTTAAGAAGAGGCATATTGAGCCTACAAGCAGCTTGTGGGTCTCACAGGCACACCTGTGCACATGCGTGTGCATGAGTGGGTATATGCATACTGATACAACATCCACAGAAGAGAGGTGGGGTGGAAGGGAAGGTGAACCAGAGATGAGATCCTTGTCAGAAAACACCTCTCCTGGACAGATGCTTGTTGATCCCAGATGGGAGCCCCTGCAGATTAAAAAGATCCCAGCTTGGGCAAGAGTAGGAGCAGCAGCACCTTCCTACACAAATGGCAGGAGCTGAGGGCACCTGTCTTGTGCTGTGGGAGATTCAGCTCCATGTGGCACAGACAAGCCTTTCAGCATGCAGAAAGTGCTTGCTGAGCACCATTGCCCTGAGGAAGGCATGCTCAGGGGAGAGGACGCCTCCTGAAAGTAGCAGTACGGTTTTACTAGGAACTCAACACTGGAATAATATAGGGTTGGTCTGAGTGGGGCCCAGAACACATAAATACAAATGAACAGGATAAAAATTTAGGGTTGCAAAGACAAAGTCTCAAAATTTGGAAGCATTCCTAATGAAGACAGCTTGTACATCCTCAATGCAAGTCCTTTACATGTACCAGTTCTTTGAAGCAGTATTACATCCAGCCGCAGCCATGTGACAAAGTCCATTTAGTTCTCCCAGGGCTTTGGCAAGATTACCAACCCCAGGATCTCTAAGAAAAGGATAAAGCTGAAGCACAATGAATTCTTCACTTGAACAGAGAGAACACAATTTATCATTTTGCAGTGGATTCAACCAGCAGGCTGAAGAATCCTACTGTGCGTGCCTTAGAGGAGCAGTAAGTGACAGAGAGGGAAGATGCTGAAGCCCTTGCTTCCCTGGAAAGTAATAGAAAAATGTAGTTTCAGTTCCCTTCTCCTCAGCCATGAACAGTAGGGCACTCTGATTCCATGGTACTAATTAAAGATCTGAACCTCAGCTGTATTTTCAGACTTAAGGGATCCCTTCAGCACAAGGATCAGTCATTGCTGAGTAGCCGGGGTTGCTTCTTCTTTCCACCATGCTCTTTGTTGCAATTCTTTTTTTTTTCACTCTTTGATACAAATATTCAACTGGTGTAAATTGGTACTGCTCCCTAGGAACTTAGTTTTTAAAGATGAAAGAAAAATGCTATTGAAGAGCAGTGCTTTGTCAGTCAGACTGTGAAAAGATGAATAAAAATGTCTACTGCTTGCAGTACACAATTGGTTGCCTTAGTAATACAGTCACAATTAGGCTGAAGGGACCCTGTAAGGGATAACCAATATCATTAGGGAAGTGGAAAGATAACCCTGGCAGAAAAGCTTATGACAACAAGAGAGAAAATGGGCATCGAAAGAACAATTAATGTGTTCTTTTGGTGCTCTTCAGTTATGATTGAACAAGTGCAACTGTGGCATTTTATGTTGGGCTGACTGATTACACTTGCTTTACTCATACCAGGAAGTATACGATCAGATAAAGCTATTGTCACTTAGTGCATAAGGGAAGGCAGCATGGCTGGGTTAATCTCAGTACATATGGCAGCTTCAATTGGAATCCCTTCTCCTTGTCATGGTACAATCACAGTCACTACCAGTAAGATAACAACACATTTCTCTCTGTTACATACGAAAACACACTGTGAATAAAAACCAGAAAGATTTTCTGGTACAATTTCTGTTTGAAATATTTATTTATTTACATTATTTGAAGGCACAGTCACTGATAAATTTTTCTGCTGGTGTAAGGTTTGTCATTTGCTATATATGTTCTACATATGCTTAGGCAGCCAGGACTAGAGGTGTTAGATGTACAAATACACCTACAAATCCAGAGAGGATTGGTTAGCTAGCATATTGAGATTCAGGAGAGTGAAAAGACTACTTTCTGTGACCTGGGTGTTGCACATTTACCAGATTCCTATGAGGAAATTTGTATTTCACAGGAAATGCAAGGCCCAAATGGGTGTCCTTAGATTTGGTTTATCAATTTAAAGATATGTGAGTTTCAAACTTCTTTCTTTGTCCTCACATTTCACTGATTTGTCTCATCAGACTCTCTGTGTGCCTGTTCTTTAGTGAGGCCTCTTTGTCTTTCAAAGGCTACCAAACTCATTTGGGTTTTGGTTTTTGGTGGGTTTTGGGGGGAGATTTGGTTGATTGGTTGGTTGGGTTTTTTTCTGTTTGTTTAAAAGAAAAGTTTCTATCTCCACTTGAAGTCTTGACCTAAAACATGATCCATAGTCTTTTCTGGCACCGTCTCCATCTGGGCTCCTCCTTTTTCTCCTTGCAGTACAAGTGTCTTACTTAGAGTGTGTCTCCCAGAGGCACCCAGTCAGCTCTTTCAGCAGCAGTTACATGACTACCCAGCGAAGAGCTTTTGAAGACAGAAAACTTCTTCTGATCGATCCCAGTGATGGGAAAAAGAAGAATGTTCTCAGCAGTTTGCTAAGGTCCAAATATTGAGCAAGTAATTAAAAAAGAGAATTAATGGAGGCAAGGTGCAGGAAAGATGTGTCTGTGTGTGTGTGCATAGATGGAGGGAATACAACTACATCAACAGTACTAATGGTTTCAAGGGGTGGGAGTGCTGCAGACTAAGAATTTCCATGAAACATATTTTTTCTCACCTTAGGTCACAGCAAGTTCCCTTTTCAAACAGATGCCTCAGACTACGGAAAACTAACAGGTATTATATGGACTATTTAAAAAATAAGAATAAACTTTGCTAATGTCACCTGAATTTTGTTTTCCTTTTCCTATAATGTCTCAAACAAGGGAACAATTACACACAAATAATTCTGACAGAGTTGCAAACACACAGTAGATCTCTAACCCCAGGATACCAATGAAGAGTTTTTCCTGCCTTAGAGATGTTCTAGAAAGGGATTAATGCAAAACAGTACTGAAGCCCTTTCTATAACCATAAGTAAGTGTTGTATCAATTTCTCCCTTAAAAACAATTAATTAATAAATACATAATATTTATGCATTCATGCTAAAAATTATGTCTAAAATACCAGTTTTCCTAGGCACAGAAGGCAGAATTCAAGATTTCCAGCTGCTTCTGTATGTCTTCTACAGCTGATCTTCATCTTCCTTGCTGTTTCTTCAGTTTTGTGAAGTTTATCTTTCTTGGCCCAGATAGAAGGAGAGTGTTGCCCTTCCTTGCATGCTGTATTTGGGCAGTGTGGCACAGAAGACCTGGAGAGGTTTGAGCCTTCCAAATGTCTTCACATCCTGAGCATGTGTGATCACATGTGTCTTAATATTACTCTGTGAATTTATTACTCTTTTGGAAAAGACCAAAAATCAAACTCTGTACTGAAGAACACAAATTACAGATTTTGGGTGGTCTTGTGATTTGGTTCACAGCCACACATTTCTGCTTTGAACCACTTACTAGAAGTAGTGGCTTCTTAACAACAGACTGATCCAAACTGAAGTATATGTTCATTTAATTCATAAATTCCCTTCTGTCCTGTGCAGAATGAATAAACGCATTCCCCACGTGTCTTCCTAATAGAGAATCTTACGTTAGCAACCAATAATAAAGTACATCTGGGAAGATTTAGCCACCATATGCCTTGGCATAATTTGAATAAATATCAAAGAACTGTGTGCATTCTGGAATTTAATGGAAACTGTACTTTCATTAAATAAAATCACTTCCCGGTTATCTTATTTTATTAATAAAGTCCCCTCTAGGCATGAGATTTATTTTATAAAAGATCTATTTAAATAGGTAAAACTGTTGTGCTTTTATTTAGTTAACTAGTTCTAAATGGAGAATATCATTCATATGAAGTGCCTGAAATACATTACTACAGAAGTATTCAGAAAAGAAAATCTCATTTTTTTTCTAGAAATATTTCCAAAAACAAATTAAAATAAAAAATTGCCAAAGAAAACCTTCTTTAGCACACTTTTATCTCTGCTTTATTTGTAAAGATTAACTCCTACACATTTCGTTTCATTGCACTATAGTAGCATACGGGAAAATGTATCAACTATTTTAACTCCAGTTATCATGAAATTTGTTCTCTAAGAAGCAGGTAACAGTCTTAAAATATCATGTTTTAAAATTATCTTCACTTTCTGATGTTTTTTCAAGTATCCATTAGAATCTGAACATCAAGAGAGTATTCTTTCAACATAATGGGAAGATATAGTTATTTTTATTTGTCGAAACTGTACTTATTTGCATATGCAACCCTATAACTACTAGTTCAAGAAAAATTACTTAAAATATGATGGTCATATTAAATAGTTTAAACCCAGCAATACTTTAGAATCACAGAATTGTAGAATAATTTTGTTTGGAAGGAACCTTAAAGATCATCTAGTTCCATCGCCCCTGTCATGGGCAGGGACACCTTTCACTAGACAACCAAAGCCCCATTCAGCCTGGTGCTGGACATCTCCAGGGGTGAGGCATCCACAGCTTTTCTGGACAAACTGTTCCAGTATCTCACTATCCCCATAGTAAAGAATTTATTCCTAATATCTAATCTAAACCTACTCTCTTCTCATTTAAAGTTGTTTCCCCTTGTCCTACCACTACATGTTCTTGTAAAAATTCCCTCTCCAGCTCTCTCATCAGTTTTAGACAAGGTTGTGGTGAAGAATATAATTGTGATAGCCTATGCATAAAAGTCAGGGACATTAAAAATGTCTTCCTCATTACAAAAAGAGAGAAATTTACTTTTGCAACTGACATTAAAACACCAAAAAGAAAAAATAGAAAGCATGCCTGTATCATATAGCATTGTACAATGGAAAATGCTCTAACGTTGTTTTTGTACTGCTTGTGAGACCCAGGCTTCTCCCCTGTGCTTTCAGGCAGTGAGCCTTCCCTCACCCCAAGGGGCTGTGCCCACAGAGGTGTAGCAGGTAGAAAGAGGGAAGTGAGCAGTACCTTTGACATTTGCTGTTTGGATGCAGCTTGCCTCTGCCCTGCCATTTCATCAGGTGAACTGGCGTGCATTCACCCTCGCCACATCACAAGGGACAATTTCATGGGTTTAACACTTTGAATGCAGATAGATTCCACACTTGGACTTGTTTCTGGGCTAAATATATTGTGAAACTGAATTGAGAGCTGCAGTTTTGCACAGCAGTTATGACATGATCCTGGGTAGCATTTGTGCCGTGTTTCTGCAGCTGTAATCCTCTATGGCTGCCCACAAATATATACAGGGTCCCAAGGGGCACTTGTCACAGGTGGCACAAGAGCCCCTAATAGCAGACTTGGCTGTGAATCCCTGTCTTGCTTTCTGGTCCTCAGATGAAGGGAGTTCCTTCTCTTTTCTTGCCCATTTTTCCTCTGTCATGAAGAAGTGCTGTGCAAGAGAATTCACTGGTGGCATCATTAGCATGGGAGCATCATGCAGCAGTTGTTTCCACCTCCAAAGCACCCTGCAAGCAATAGTTTAATTGAACTTTTGCATGAATTGAGATAAAAGAGAAATTTATCAGTGTTGTCTGAACACAACCAAGATTTCCTCGTTTGGATAAAATATTACTGAATATTTCTGAGATTTTCTGCTCACAAATCTTTTCGTAGCTTGCAAATCTAATCATAGCTTTCAAGGAGTTACTCAAAATATTAAGATCTTAACTATTTATTGGAGTTTGCATTCCTTTTCATGGGGGTGATCCTGGCTGTGTTGTTTTCACAGCACTGATATTTGTTCTCTTTAGTTATTTATATTCAAGGCTTTATTCTTTGGATAGCTCAGGTGGCATGGCAAATTATTTTTGAAGGTTTTCTTTTAAGAAGTTATGTCCTAATGTCAGTTAAGAGCATACCATCTAGCCTAAAGATTATGTGGCAACTGAGCTATCAAATTCGTTTTGGCATGTACTACCTGTGTCAAAAAATGACCCATATGTCCACTGTCCAGGTGAATACATATGTAAGCTTCAATGACTCTGTAGGAGCATGCTTGCTAATCTTTAAGAGCTCCACATGAAACACAATAGCATCTGTTCCCATCTCTATGAATTCCCGGTAAAAGCGATGCTTTACACACGCAGTGCAGAAATACGAGTAATTAAGGAAAAAAAAAAAACAAAAACAAAAACAAAAAACTGGCACATTTTAGCATAATGAAGGTTAAATAAGCAGTTGATATCCATAACGTGTTTTGAGGTTCCTCTGTTATTTCCTAATCATATGTTGTCCTGTTCCCTATATCAAGGAGAATCATAGTTTCTGTGGTCTTACTATTGCTGTTTGTGTTACTGTAGAATTTGAAGATTAAAGTTTCAGCCTACAAAACTTCATCATGCAAAAATATACAATAAAGTAAAGCTCCCTATCCCAAATAATTTCCCATACGGGAAAAACCAGGCAGATGTACCAAACAGATAGGGGCATAAAAAGATAATAATTTTTTTGCACATCGCTGTAAACAATGGTCATCATATATGCCACCCTTTCAAAGCGTTACTAGCTCTAGCAATTTATGTGATTAATAAGTTTAAAAGTAATATATTTCTCCATTAATTTAATATTTCATATCCTCAGTAAATTCATATTTACAAATTAACATTTCAGTTCTCCAGGGTTTGGGGAAATGAGCTGCTAAGGAATTTTACTGAGAAATAGCCATATGTATTTCCAATACTGATTTAATTTCTGATATTGAGTTTCTTTCTTCTTCAGATGAGAAATGACTGTGTGACCTACAGGGAAATTTCAGTATATTGAAAACCAAACATTCCACATAGAAATAGAAAAGAAATAATATGGATGAAAAGTAAAAATTACTGGACCTAGTGCCTAAAATTCACCACTGCTTGTGAAAATGAGCAAATTATCTTCCTACCTAAATGATGTTGCTTAATATGCGAAGACATTATATTTTAGCTAGGTCATTTTTCCTGTTCTTTAGTTTGAACTTTTTTAAATTGTTATTATTTTATTTAACAGATGCAGACAAAATCAAGATTGATTAGGTCATTTAATATGCTATCAGTAGTCTTACATGGTCTCTTTAAAAGTGATATAAAGAAACGGAGCACAATGCCTGGTTGATACTCTGAAGTGTATTATTATTTAGATTGAACTTTTTGTTATGCAAACTGCATGCTACCACATTTCAAGCTAAGAAGTAATCATGGACAGTAAAATGAAGAGGAAAGAAACAAAAGATGGACAGCAAAAGGATCTTATTCACTAAAGGCTGAAAACGCACAAAGGCAGGTAGGTACACGGATAAGACAAGCACAACATTTCAGATCAACACTGACTGAAATTAAGAAAAAGTGAAAGTAAAACAAGTAAAAACATTAATCAACAATCTGTTCAAAGAACACATTAAAGAGTTTGTCTTTTTTTTCTCTTTTTTTTTTCTTTTTTTTTATCAGACAAGTCTTTCTCACTGTAGCATAATGAGACACTGATAGGAAACTTTTCCACCTTTCCTTCATTAACTGTTTCAACTGGTTCTGACCCATTTGCCCTTCTTCACTACAGTGTAATCTAAGACTTAATAACTTGGCAATTGCTGACTTTCTTGGCTGTCTAAGAATAAATTGCTACTTTAATTTGAATACAACGTTCATTTCTGCTCAGAAATTATTATGAATATTGTTGAATTGATTATCCTAGAAGTTGTATTTACATAGAATGTAATAATCCTCAACTTCTAAAAAAATCCCACTTTTATAGTGTTTTATTGACTTTCCTTGTCACAGAGCTCCTCATCCCACATATGTCTGAGAAATTTAAAATCCAGTGTGAAATGCTAAGTCTTTCTGGCCTTTTTCAGGATATTCAGTGGAATATTGGACATTACATTGATCCATATCTGAGATGTGCAGGGAGAAAATTACAGATAGAAGGAAAATAGGAATCTTCCAGCTTAAGGCCTGATGGCCATTTCCTAAGATTCCCTTGCTAGAGAGCTTACCTTGTTAGTATTTACAGTGCAATAATGATTATTTCATTCTGGATAGTGCAAATAGAATCTGTCAAGTTATTCCTTCTGTGAATACTGCAGACACTACAGCTCTCAGAGCAGACAGTCTGTGGAGAAAACTCAGTTCCCTCAATGCTACAAAATTTACATTTTTCCACCTGTATTTTCAATTCTGCTTCTTGCAAGCATAACATCTATGTACATATCCTTTGTAAAGGAAACGCCACCAGGCCTGCATAACTGATCTGAAGCTAATAGTTCTCACTTTTCTGTTCAATACTCACTTCAAACCTCATTGCTCCAGCCTGTGCTAGCTGGCACACAAGAATAAAGTAGGGCAAATAGACACTCTTCTTTCACTGTAAAATCCTCACTGTTCCTCCATGAGATTTCCAGCCACCCCAAAAAGAGGTTCACCTTTGTCAGTGTGGAACCCACCTGTCAGTTCACTGTACTAATCACTGCTTTTTCATTAACATAATCTCACTGTTAACTATAACACTGCAGAAGGCAATCTAGCAGGAAAGCTCCTTAGAAGATTTGATTTAACTACTAGATTCAATACCATGTGAATATCTATTGAAATGCACTTCAGTGTCCTGGGTCATTTACAGAGCAAGACCAGAAGACCTGAGTCATTTCTGGCCTTAAAGGCCTCTGAATTTACTGCATTACTGAGAGAGTGGTATGTTAACTCTTATCAGCCAATCTTGACAAAATAAAACACCATCTGACTAGTTTTTGCTTCTTCTGCAGCCCTTTACACCTTGAAAAAATTCAGAAAGCCGGATTTTGTAACGTGTAGTTCTCTCAAACCTGCCACACCCATGCCTTACCCTGCAGTATCTTGGTACTAGTTTCCTGAAAAAGTTGGCCTTGCTGCTGAACTTTTGACACAAACCTATACTTTCATATAAAGGTAACTCCCTTCAGTTGTCTGGATTTTTGAGACATTTTTGAATCGGTTGTCTTCTGCACCCTGTTCGCCTTTTGCTTTCACCTTCTTTCACCTTCCACTGGAAGCAATATCTTTCAGCGAAGTTACTTCCTTAAGTGAATAGCAGCTCCACCACAATCCAGCAAGAAGACTAAGTTCAATTTCACATTGTTTTTCCAGTGCTATGAGGCACAGCAACTAAGTGAACATCTGTTGTCCAAATACAACTGACGCAACTCTACAGGAAAAAGCCTATAAAATTCTAAGTAGATTCAGTCCTGAAAGAAAACAAACAAAAAAGCCCCACCAATTTTATACTCTATCCTGCAGAGTGTCAGCTGCCCAGGACTTATTGCCACCGTGTAGTTTCTTTAACAAGCTTAGCAGTCAGCGTGAGCATAACGCAATTGAAATCAGTGGAGCTTTCTCAGCTGCATCAGCTGAGGAGATATAGATATATATATATATCAATTGGAATATTAAAGTTCACAAAAACTCTGTTATTGAGTATGCTGCTCTGCAGTTTTGCTGAAAACATCATGGAGAGATGGGTAAATATGTAAATGAGAAACGAGAAGTTTCTAATACTGCAGCTTTAGGTTAAAGTGTCTAGAAATAAAATTAGAAACATTCTGGCATAAAATCCTTGCTACTTAAACAAAAAATTAAAAAAGAGAAAGTCTTTTTTCATTGACAATGAAACATTTCTGATAGGCTTCTACCATTCCGAATAAGTGAGCATGTGATATGTATAGGCAACATTTCAACATAACTATATACATATACTTGAAGCTTTAAAAGTGCATTAGGCAGACAGTATGTTTTAAATTTTGTTTCTACACAGAGCATCATCTGAAGATAGACTATATTTTATTCAAACTTTGCTTGTAATAGCGTAAAATGTTTGCAAAAAAAAAAAAAAAGAGGAAAACTTTCTCTTTAACAATGAAATGTTTAAGATATGTTTCTATCCTGCCTAAGTTAGTATGAATTCTTTATAGACCTACATCCAAATTGACTATATTATTGTGTATGAGTTCTCCTTCTAATATTGTTGGTGATATAAAAAATCTCATATCATATTGTATGTAAACCATGGCTCAGGCAAATATACATATAAACTTTTTAAATCAGTGATTTAGAATCATTCTGATGCATTTTTGTCTCATTGTGGAATCTGAAGGGAGGTTTAAAATATTGATAATAGTTCTAGGTGTCACGTGAAAGGTAGGAGTTTAAATTTTTGTCTGCCAGTATCCCCTGGAAAGTCGAGACCCTGGTGTCCAACAATCTGTGGGCACCTCGTAATGAGACCCTTCACCAACAACTTCACAAGGTCAGAGAGTACTTTGGCCACCCTTTTGGGGGGAGATCAACAGAGCGAAGACCCTTCAGTGGGTCCTGCCAAGGTGTTATCCACTGCAAGAACTGACTTAAACAGTTTACAGAATAACACTTTTTATTAAGAGAAACTGTGACAGATTAATAAGGTTGGAAGGTTGTCCGTAATAGTGTCTACTGCAAAAATATGTTTTAAGGAATCTACTGATACACATACTAAGTAAGCACAAGCTCTGATATGAGGCAACCTCCTAATATGCTATGGGGTAAAAGCACAAGCAAACACTCTAGTCCTAAAAGCAGTATTTAACACACATAAAGGACATTTCTCACCCAAGCCATCTTTCTTGGTGAGAGGAAGATGGACTCAGCCCATTGACTGATTGTAGCAGTTTCAGTGGAGATCTCCCACTTTTCCCCTATCTCCAAGTTACTTTTGTACTATTTTCTTTATAGTTGCATGGAGTTTAAGTGTCTTTAGTCATAAATACATTTTATTTTTAGTTGTTGTACTTAATGGGGGGACTTGGGCTGGTCGCAGCTTGGCACCTGAACAGGGGGTTCGACATAGTTGTTAGCTTCAGCAGCAGAACATCTTGATCCTCCCTAGGCAGACAGGTGATGTATGGTCTCAGTACCACAATGTTTCCCCATTCTGTTGGGGTTTGAATGGAGGGAGGCCATGTAGTCTCCACTTGGTTCCATGCTCCATTCTGTTCCTCTGAGCAGATATAATTGTGTTGGGGAGAATGTGTGTTCCTCAGTCCGTCCAGGGACTTGCAGCTGCTTTTTACCCCAGCATTCTGAATCTCCTCTAGATTTAGCCTTATCCATCATCCTACACTAGGCACATTTTAATAGAATTCTGGTTTTGCTTTTATGTCACATCCCTCACTGGAATATCAGAGTGCTTCTCAGCTGCACATAGAGCAACATAACTCGCATCAGTACTGTCCTACTCACTCCAAAGGGTGAACAGCATGCTTTGAAGCATTTTATCTTGGTTTGTTCTCCAACACTGATTATTTCTACTGTATTTGAAGCATTATGCAGTGCAAACATATATTCAACATTACAGCACAGGAAATTGCTGAGTGAGACATACAAGGGCTTTGCCATCCAGACTGTAGAGAGCACCTGTGAAAGAACTGAAGGAAGAAATAGGCCATTCATACATGTGTGATGGGTTGTTTTTTTTGTAGGCCTTCCTTGGTAACCAGGGTCAAGATCTAGGAAGTATTCCATCCCATCTCTTTACGTAATCAGGTGTATATAAACCGAAGGAGGAGGTGTTCTCTCTCCTTTTTGCTTCTTTTCCTTCTCGGGCTCTCACGCTGACGAGCTCCCGGTGTTTGGGCCTGGCTTATCTGTGTTCAGCAAGGCCTGCTCTGGGGGTTGTTTTGCCTGGGCCGGTGGCGAAGGTTAAGAATCTGCCTTTCTAAGGAAAGTACTGAATTTACTATTGTATTTGTTATTTACTGAGTTAATTTCTGAATTTAGATTGTATATATATATATTTGTTTTGGTTTTTTTTTTTCCCTATTTTGTCTCCCTCTCCCCTTTCCCTTCCCTTGTCCCTAACTGGGGTGGTTTGGGGGTCCCTGTCTTGTTGTGCCTAGTATATAAATTCAATATATGTAAATATATATATATTCCTTCAATTTTCTCTTGCTGCTTTTTGCCGTTTCGGGAGAGGGAGGGGGGAATCTTTCTTGTGAGGTTTGGCTGTTGGCAGAGAGCCAACCCGAACTTTCACAACATGGCATATCTCAGTCTCTAGACCATACCAAAAAGCATTAGTTACTTATTAAAAAAAAAAAAAAAATTATTTCCTTCCTCTTTCTCTCTACAATTATATTTCATGTTGATGCAACAATCCCAGATTATGTATTCTGTCTTACATTTATAATCATGTTTTGCAACTCAATTCATATACTCTGGAGATATCAGAATTGAAACATCCTGCAGTATCTTTGGGGAAATATAAAATACTGGGTTTATTTCAAGATCAAATTGTATGACATTAAATTAAACCTTTTATGAAGATGAAATTTCTTTCTTTGAGGAACAATTAACTTACATTTTCCACCTTCATTCCCTGTCTAGAATGTCAGCTGTCAGGTTTCTGAAATAATTTGTTGTTACTGCAGTTTGAAGTTCTTCTTTTTTCTAACACTATGCTTGATTTCATTAGACTCCTGGATTCTGAAAAAGCCTTGTTGCCACTTGAAGGTTCATTAGGCCCAAGGCAGAAGTATATAATGCACTACCTAGTGTAAGTGTGAAAATCCAAATTACACTTTTCACCTGTTTACCTTTTCTTACATATTCCTTGCAGCTCTGATAGCCCTTAGTCTTTACTCAGAATTTTTGATGGTCTTGAACCTTCTAACCTTTTATTCTTTGTTCCCTTTCACCTGTTTTTATTTTTTTTTCCTCAGGGGAAATTAGTAGCGATCATCAATGGCTGGGTTGCTTTGAGTAATTCTGCTGCATGCAAGCAACCAGATGTGGGATTTCAGTAGGATGCCAGCATGAGTCAATTTTCCAAAAAAGAGAAGCTGGCCGATCTAAGTGCTCCCTAGATAGAAGAAAATTCTGTTTTCTGTGTGTTGTTTTGCACTAACAACAAAACTAAATCTGATGATTTTGAAAGGCTTAGGATACAAAGGAGTAACAAACAGAAAAACTCTAATAGGAACTTCTTGGTAGTCATCTGCAGTGGTTGACAGAATTTTGAGGTTTGATGCTCAAATACATGCAAAACAAAGCCTGCCTTTAACAAGAAACAAATTGGAGTTTGTCTGCCTGTGGCTTGTTCATGGCAAGGACTTTCTTCCAATGGACAGCTACAAGCTAACAAAATCAGGACATATGTGGATACTCATAGCCTCATCATCAGAAACACTGTTCCTGCTACATTTACATTTCTTCATAGAGGTAAAATATTGTTTCCCTGCACCACAATTTTCCTTAGCTTGCATGTAATCAGAAAGATACTTTTATCAAAAAGCTATTTTGAACATAGTAAGTAAACTTTATACCCTCTATAGTTTTCCTAAGTTTTTTCCCTGAAGATTTATGTGGTTACATTTCCATAATAGATTTCTTTAGAATTATTCAAACCACCTTTTTGAAAATATGAGTATTAAATGCAAGTTATAAAGTGTTATCTAGTATGAGAGAGGAAAAGGAATAAAAGAGCAGATGGACCTTAGGTACATAGACGGTGAGCATGAGCTACAGCATTTTTTGTCTTCTATTTTGTTTTTCCTTTCAGTACCTCAGAAACATACATATGTCATGGAAGTCATAGATGTAAATGCCTTAAATGGTAAAATAATCACCACTTGAAATTAGGTTAGAATTGCTTCGTGAACTCCCAAATCATAATAAGAGGCTATGGCCTTGCTGAACCAGACTCCTACCTCTGCCTGAGCCATTCAAGGACATCTATGAGATGCCTGACACTGGAGCTGTCTCTGCAGCATCCAGGGTATTGGGAAGTGGGGATTGCTATTTCTGAAACAGCACTGCCAGAGATGGGCAGAGCATCATCATAGGGAAGATGGCTCAGCCAGAAATTTCAATGAGAACTGGACAATTAAGTCCCTGGAGTCTCCTTCCCCCTAGAGCAAATGAAGGAAACAAAAGATGGTTATTTTCATTTTAGGCATTAAAAAAAAAAAAAGCCTAATGGTTATTTAACACACTATGACCTTTGTAACAAATTGGTTTTGCTTCTAAGACACCATACATGCAAATCTATAAAGTGTCTGCATTTCCAGAAAACAGAGAACTATTGTGGATCTTGGTAGATTATCTGAGGAACAAATGAGAAAGAAAAAGACATCACTGCACAGATAATTCTGTAAGATTTGGGTTTTGTAGAAGGCACATGCATTTGAAGAATTACATACTTCAGTCATTCACCTTGTCCCCAGGGATCAGCAGTGGGGCTGGTCTGCACCCTGGAGAGAGCACTGAGAGGGGATCCCAGCTGACTGAGATAGGATCCCAGGTTTTCACCCAGCAGATGACAACTATTCCAATTTTTATGATCTCTGACCCATCCAAAACTGGGTGAGCTTGCGGAGTGTCCTTGGCTGAGCTGGGCTGGAGGGACACCCCCTCCTCTGGGGCATCTTTGGATGTTACTAAGGGACCTATTTCAGACTCACTGGACAGCTGGCATGCATTACCCCTTCACGAATGTTTCAGTCACACTTCCAAGCTTTTGTGAACAGCAATTCCAGGAACTCTTTTTAATGAGAATTTCACTCCTGAGTGAAGAAAGTATTGCAAGGAATTTGAGCACAGGCTTATAGCACTTCTACTGCAGTCCAGTCCTGTGAACATTAGCAATGCACATTTTACCAAACCTTGCCTCAGGGTTGTCGGTGAGATCCAAGCACATAATAATGGGGCTAATCTAAACTCTTATTTATTTGAACTTCAGGGCACATAAGTCCATAAAACAGGCAGGCCAAAAGAGGGAAAAAAAAAAAGGGAAAGAACACAAAACCCCCTAACTAATTGTTGCTTCTAATGGGGGTACAAAAGTCTGAGAACCCTTTGATCTGGAGTTGGAAGGATTTATATAATTGTGAAGGAGCAGAGTTGTACTTGTGTCTTCATACCTAGCAGAACTAAGCCTCATACCATTAATAACAGAAATATAGCTTTAGCTCATTTTTCAGGGGTTTATTTAAAATGAGAATGCCCTGCAACAAAAAGCAGAGACCAAAGAGCTTTGGTGATTAATTCAGTTTTAATAGAGATTGTTATGTACTGTAGCATTATTCTGTGCGCACATCGATGTTCCTGTTTTCTCTCCGCTCCTTTCCTCAGTGTGAAAGCTGTCTCTTCTCACTAATTAAATTTCATTACCTCCCACTGAAGTGAAGAGACTGAGAGATTGCTGCCTGAATGCCTTTGACACACTTAATCAATCCCTAGAGAACAAATAATGACCCTATTTTTGTTTCTTTTTTAACTTGTAACCTTTTTTCCGCATTCCGAGCCACAGTTTCTCCGGTCGTTTGAATTTGTGTCAATTTTCAATCTCAGGACCCTAATGATAGGCAATTCTGTGGTCATGTAAGTAATCAATAAGAGGATAGTTATTTGTCTCATTTTTGGCATAAATATTAAACTTACAATGTCGTTTTTCCCTTAAAAATTCACTTTGGTATAATTCATGGAAAACACTGGAATCTTTCTATCTGGTGACACCGACACTGTTTTTACCTTGTGTTATCTACAAAGTTATTTGCATAGAAGCTGGACTTCAGTTACAGGGTTTCCATTAATTTTACCTTTCTTTTTTTTTTTTTTTTTTTTTTTGGTTTTTTTTTGTTTTTTTTTTTTGTTTTTTTTTTTGTTTTTTTGTTGTTTTAAGGACAAATCCATATGCAGTAAAGCTCCACTGATTTAAGAGAAGTGACATCACACATGAATTCTACTACAATTTTCAATTTGGCTGCTAAGGACACTTGCTACCAAGTAGTAAATCTGATCTTGTCAGAAAGACCAAGTGAAAAAAATGAGTAAACCTCTAAGAAAAAGCGGCCTCTACCACTTCTGTATATGTTTGTGTAATGTAGGGGAAAATGCATCACATTTTTCCCATTCAAATAAAGCACAACTTCTACCTTCAGGCAAGGAATGGTAAGATTACATTTCTCCTTAACTAAGTAGCATTTTAGCTGCTATGTAAACCATGGTTGCCCTCACTTAGTGAATCAGGATGACAGCTTTACTTGTACTTTAAAGCATCAGTACACAGAACATTTACATACATGCCAGTACAGGTATGGGTCAGCTTTAGCACCTGAGGTAGTTTCTTTCTGTTCCTTATTGACTTCCAAAATGAAGCCTTTAAAAAATTTCAGTTTTACATTGGACTACATGAGACCACATCCCCATGGTGAAACTTTGTGAGACTCAGTGACATATATGTGAGCCCTTACCATATGTAAACATGTACCAACTGTCATAAACCACCCAAATATCTAAGTCCTTAGAGTATACAATTTGTCATGGTAGCTCTGAGAGAATGCTCTGTATGTCCTTCTTGATATGCAAAGCTACTGCTGTACCACTCTTTTCAGACTTCTCTCTTTGTTGAGAGCAGCCTTCCCTCTCTGGTCCACTTTCTTTGCTGGGATGTATATGTACTTTGTACACAAGCTATCAGTTCTGTTGCTTTTAAATCAGTGTGTTAAAAGTGGTTTGGTTTGGTTTGGTTTGGTTTGGTTGGGGGGGGGGGCTGGTTTGTGATTGTTTAATTGTTTAACTAACTACCTGCTGGTCTATGGAAGTCTGTTTCGCAGGTCTCTCCATGGTTTAATGAGGAAAGTAGTCTGAATCCTCTTTTTACCAAGACAGGTGTTACCCACACAATATATACCACTCCCCAATTAACTGTAAGACATTTATGTAACCTAACAAGTGGAAAATATTAATTTAGAGGGTTTCAGAAGACAGAAAACACTTACCTTCAAGGTAATATCAATTTCCAAAAATAAGTAACAAAACCTAAAATCTCTCATCCATCACAAAAGGGTATATGAAAAAAGTTAGGAGGGTTTTCTGTTTTGGTTTTGTTTTGGTTTGGTTTTTTTTTAATAAACTAATATGAAGAGGTTAATGAAGTGAACTGTGCAATATTGTTCTTGCTGTTTGGAATAACAGATTGCTTATATTATGGGAATATGGATGCTATCTGTATTCATTACACATAGATTGAAAAGGAAAGCATCTTGTTTTATACAGTGACTAAAGTATACCCGTTAGTAAAGTAATTCTGAGTAAAATTGGACTGTTTATGTTCCCTTCCTATTGTCAGTCATATCTGTAGGTGGAAAAAATGATCCATTCTTTCCTTGGCTAAAGCTGCATATGAGCAGTTCATGGCAACTGTGATCAAAATTGTTGTTTGAGGATGCTTGAAAGATTGTTATCTTTAATTTTAAAATGTCAATCTATTCTAGCATCATCAGGCTATTTTTCATTTTCATGAGATTTCTGGCGTAGGAAGAAAATACAGAAACATTTAATATACAATACAGTTTGACTCGTGTCCAAGGAGATGCACCAAATCATATAAAAAAAATTTAAAAATTGAATACATAACAATACCAATTTAGTTTAACATTCATATTTGAAGGAATAACAGAAAGTAGAGTTTCTGGCCTCTGCTCTATTTTTACTAGAATAGTACTATAAAATTACTGGTGCAAATCCCTTTGAGTTTGTCACTGACTACAGGCAAAAAATAAAACCCTGTGGCAAAACATAAACACTAAGCACAGTTCCATGGTCCCAGTTCAGACAAAAGATCCGCTGAATTCATGAGATGTTTGCCTGGGGAGGAACTGAAAAAGCACTACCCTGGCTTGTGATAGCTCCTGGTTGCAAACTCTAATTATATATACATCTGAAGAAGAGAAAGGAAACACTACTTAGCTGACAGCTATGGGTATCTTACTGTTAACTACTTTCTGCTTTATGCTTGTGCTATTCAGTGCTTCATGGTTTTGTGTGTATATATTTTAATCCTCTTAGAACCCAAGGAAGGGACTTTTGTGATCTAACTTCAAACTTCTAAATGCAGAGGTCAGCATCAGACGTGGTTGCCTAGACCCCGGCATTTTGCCAGAAGAAGTAGGCAATTTTGAGATATGAATCATCTCAACTTCAGGCAGATACCTGAATTAGATAACAACAATCATACATAAAATGCTTTTTTCTCATCAGTCATCATAAAAATAGCCTAGACCACTGTTTCAGAAACAGACTAAGTCATTACAGTTTGGTCAGTCAAATCTCATTTTTTAGGTGAATCAAAATCTTTTATTACAATACCAGTCACAACTCAAAACTGAAATCCCTCAGCAAAAGGAGGAAATAAAATCTATTTGGCCTTTTTGACAGTAGACATTTGGTTGCTAAGACCTCTTATTGTATTTCCCAAGCTACAGAGGGCAAGGCAAGGATTGATCCAGAAAGACTGTAGTGCTAGACTTTGTAAGTCCTCTATGTGACAGCAGTAAGTACTGGAAGTGTCAGAGCTAATTATAGCTGTTTTACTTTCTTGTACCAGGGACTCAAACATGGAACTGAACTCCTGGGGCCGCTGTGCAAGCACTTGCCTAGAGAGCAGCTGCATCGCAGCACTTGCACTGCAGGTGGGCTGAGGATCCCTCTGTTCTGGATATAGAACAGCTAATGGCATATGTGCAGGTCAGGATGAGCTGTGGTGAACAGCAGTGGAAGGACCTGGGTTTGATTCTGGTTTTATCTCTGCAAATAGATTTTTTTTGCCACTCTTCTTCTCACTCTGGGGGTGGCACCCCTAGCAGTGTCATTTATTTCAGCTGTCCCCACAAACTCACTGCCATAGGCATGTTTAGACATTCAAAATGGGGTTTTTTTCCTAATTTCTCTCCTTTCCAGTTAGAAAAAAACCCAACTAGCTTTAAATGACTTAAAACACAGTCTTCAGATATACAAAATGATAATGCTGATAAACATGGAATCACGTAAGGTTATCTTATGCCTGTCAGGTCATATCATGTTATGTGAGCAGCGATATAATATCTTTGAGCTACTATAAGCCAGAATGAAAAAACACGGCACCCGTTATATCTGAACATTGTTATTAGAAATGAAAGTATTTAAAATCAATTTATTAGGAAGTTACTAATTCACATCAGCTTGTACTGTACAAGTACTAAATGCTGTATATAAACTTTTTGTGATTTTCCTCCCTGTTGGTTTAAGAACTGACTGCTACTTGCCCATAAACTGCCTGTCTACAAATTTTGCCAAACATCATCTGAAAGTGATGAAATACAGCTCTCAAAATGCCACTGGGCAAGTAACATCTATTTATGGTTCCTTATAGACTGATCTTTTTTGTAAGCTTTGTTTCTTGTTGAAGGAGAGCAGCTTAATCCCTTTGGCTCCAAAATGCCATCTAGCAAACAGGTCTGTGAGAATTTTTTCTATACAAATTATTTCAAAGTGACTGGGAATTGACTCCTTTAGCCCAAGTCACATTTCTGCCTCTCAATTAGTCCTAAAGGCAAGACTAAAAAATGTCGAATTCAGTCAGGATGCTCTCAGTGCAAGAACATGAGCCTTTTTTCCCTGTAGGTCTGGTCTCCTGTTATTCAGGCTGTTCTTTCACCCTGTCTAAAATTATAAGTTGAACTGATAAGATAGTTTGTAACAGGCTAAAACCATATCATCTGATATTATGCTCATACATGAGCCTCAAAACCAGTTGTTGACCAGAAGAGTTTACAGCCTTTTCTGTACCACAAATGTGTCATAAAAAAAAAAAAAAGAAGAAGAAAAAGAAGTGTAACTTTCAGAAATCATGGTAACAGCATAAACCTTCCCTAGGCAGATGTTCAAGGAGCACAAGCCATTGTAGCCATCATAATTGCTGCAATGGCTTTGGCAGAGGTCAGCAGAGGCACCTGCCCCTGTTATCAGCTTGAACACAACAGGATTGCAGCAGCCACCCCCTGATGTAATGACTAGCCTTTCACATTCTCATATTATACAACCTCAGTAGCACATAAAGCCAGATGAGCTGAAGTCTAAAGCACTAAGGAACCACCATGATGTGCTGCATACTGTTAAAGATTTCCTAGAATTAGGAAGTCTAAACTACTATTATCTATGATTTTGAAACTCTTCTGAAATGGAAGAGTTGGGCACTTAACTCTCCATGGATTCTGTGGAAATCCATTCATGAAGTAGTTAGCCTAGTTTCTGTTTAGCAATATGCTATAACATCTTTTTACATTTAGAGGTATTTTTCAGCATAAATAAAGTTTATACCATCTAAATGGACCAAGGAGTAAACACACTGCGCTTTAATCCTTGCTGGAGCCCTAGAGCCAACAACCACTTTTGTGAGCACAGAGGAGCTCAATGTCCCTGGTGGCCACACCCTAAGGGCTTTTCTGTTCCTTGTCAAGGAGTTAGAGTCAAAACCACTTCAAAATCCCAGGGCACTGCAATGTATGGTGTCAGACAGCTGACTGTCACAGGGGCTTGAGTTGAAGTAGCTACTTCAGAGTTTAGGTAAAGATTTTAAGTTTATTATGGATAGATAAGTAAAGAAAGATAAAAATCAGTCCACAAATAAAGCAGCTTCTGTGTCTCTTCACAGCTGTGGCTTAACTTCATGACAAAACAAAACTTGTGAAAGGAACTATCCCTTTGCATCTTTTCTGAAGAATAGGATGCTTTCAACTAAGTTTAATATAGGTTAGTATGAAAGATACTGTTCTATTTGTGGATATCTAAAGCAAGGAAGGTTTTAATTTTAAAAGGACTGGACATTTTTATTAAAACAACTTATGTGGAAAACACATACGTATGTCAAGCACATAAGCTCTTCTGTGGGTCAACATCTGTGGGTGGAAAGAAACTTTTTTCTTCTTTCAGTTCTGTCAATTATCTTACAGGAGATACAACACCTCTTTACAAAACTTGGATGTGCTTAAAACTAATTTGGAATGCCCATGTACACATAGATCTTTCCCCATGCAGTAAAACTTTTCAAAATTCAAGGAGAAAACTTACTAGGACTTTGCTGCAGGATATCTGTTAACAGTTGTGCTGGCTGTCATCAGCTCTGCTATTGTACTTCTTTAAATGTAACTCTTTTATTTACTGAAATGAAGAGCTTTGACACAGAGACCAGCCCTTTCTTTAAGCCTGTGTGAGGCCCATTCAGTGACTGTGTGGAAAATATTCACTGGATGTGTCCCTAGCAATGAGCTAGCTGTAGAATTTTCTTATTTGGACTTTTCTGGAAGTTTGGAGCATCAGCTTCATGCTGGCATGACTAGGCTGTGTGGTTATGGAATGACTGCACATGTTTCTGAGACTACTGGGTCTCAGGTAAGTAATTTAGCACTACAGAACAAGGGAAGGGGAGTTTAAAGACCCTAAATGTGAATCTAGATCACAAGTAGGTCTGGGGTATCACTCCCTTTGCAGGTCCTGCCTCCAGCAGAAAGGCCCTTGGGCAGTAGGAAGCAACATAAGAGAAAGTAAATGTCTGCAATAATGTTTTACAATGCAAGTCTTTCCAAAGTCTAAGTTATTGCTGTATTGTGGAGACAAAATGTTATGACAGGCTATAAAAGATGAGGTTTTTGGTGATGGGTTGAAGAATATGGCAAAATATTTTCTCATCAAGCTCTGGGAACAGGGAACAAATGGTAAAAACATAGGGTTCTTCCAGTGTCATTATAAATGTCTAACAAAAAAGCTTGTAAAATAAATGCTAAAGTGTTCTATAAAACACACTATAGTAGGAACAATGATAGTTACAGTAAAATATAATGGAACAACAACAAAGGTCAAGTTTCATACCAAGTTTTCTAACAGTGAATAACAAAAGTATTTTTCTTCCCTTCAAAACTTCAACCAGAGACATTTTTTTCCTTACTATGTCATTTTCAAACATTTTGACTTTTGTAGTCTGTTTAAGTGACATCTGATCACTTCTGTATATATGGTAATGATTTCAAATTTACTGCTCAATAATAATTTGATTTGTGATTATAGAAGTTCATTTTGTATGTGTTATCTATGTGCTATTGTATGTTTAGAGCAGGAACTAGTGATTATTTAAAAAAAGGCCAATGAAGCTGTATTTTCCCCAAAATGCCTACAGAGCTAATACCTAGGGTCATAGCTGATTCATGTGATCAGTCTAATGAGAAAGGATAGATAAGATCTGTCTAATTTGTTTGGTTTAACTTTTAAATTATGTTTGTGCCAAGAGTGTCCTTATTAAGTTTCTGTATGACTTGCACTGTCTTCTCATGTACATGCTTACAGTTTGCCAGTTTCAATGCTCTTGAATCTTCCAAGTTTCAGGATGAATTATTCTTTCTAAAGCCCAGTATCTGGAGAGAAAAAGTGTTGCTGATATGCCAGACTGATTTGACTTTTTTAAGTGTAGAAAAGAGAATAAACAAGTTTAATTGCCTTAAGTTCCTAAGAATAGAAAACATAAACTGGTTTCAAAGTCAGTGGTATCCTACATGGCCAGAAGGATCTAACACCAGGAAATCTACGGGCTGATCTTAGTTTCTAGACTGATCCCCTTTACAATTAAATAGAACAGGTTCTAGTTATAGACATTTAAAGTTGTTTTATTAACAGATTTTAGCAAATAAGTATTCAAACATTGATAAAAATATTGTGGTTGCCCATGTTCAATGGTATATTTTTGAATTTTAATATATACGATCATCCCAAAGGGCATACTGTAGTATTTTTAACTTTATTCTGGAAGCACAGAAAACATGCATACTTTCAAATATCACAGAATTGCTAAACAATGTTGCTTGCTTGTGTTTAGCACAAATTACCACTTGCAGAAGTGGCAATATTTGTTTAGAAAGACTCTAGGTTTAGCTTACATGTATTCTAGTCAGATAGATAAATCTCAGGGATTATGTTTTAGCAAATAAATTCTTTGTAAACAGAGTTTAAGAAAGGCTTTTATAGTTTGCTTTTTCCACCCTACAGCATGTTGCATGACTGTGAAATCTTTAAGCTCCATATACTCACTGATAGATAAAGGAAATAGAGGGTGACTTTGTAGGCTGTGATAAGAAAAGAGGGAGTTTATTTTCTGTTTGTTTTGCTCTAGCCTTCATTAAGCTTTACATGAACCAGCCATTTGTTTCAGACATAGGATGTTTTGTGAAAACCTGGTTCAGAATATTTGAATATCAATGATGGGAAAAAACATGATGATCTAATTTTCACATGTATAGTTATTGCCAATATATTTATGCCATGCAATTTTTATTACTGTGTAGCTTTAGCTTCTGGGAGATTATCCATTTAGCTAAATCCCTGCTAAATATTTATTTTTATCCAAATCTTCTTTACCTTTGCAAATCCTGACTACACAAAAATTTTCATAGGGCATCTCTGCAATGTTTGGGGAAGAAAAATCTCTGTATGTGAGTCCACCATCTCATGGACCCACAGCTGTTCTTCACTGCAGGTTGGCAGCCTGTTGGGTGCCCTGTGGTTTGCAAAGAGCTGTCAACAGCCCCTCCCCTCAGGGAGAAGAATTGCACACAAGTTTGTCCCAGAAGCAGTGGGGAGAAAATGGGAAAGGAAGTGGCTATTGGAAATGCTCTTGGCATGGAAATACCCTCTCATTTATTTCCTAGTTATAGCTCAGTCAAATAAATGCTGCTGATGTTATAGTGGCCAAGTGCTGTTGCAAGTGAAACTTCCAGACCTCCTTCAGCACCCCCTTGGGCACCTAAGAGTCTGTGCTGAAGACCACAGCACTGGAGATAGACAGCTTCTGGATATAAAGACTATCTAAAAGTCCGTTGGTTTGTTGTTCTTTAAAGCAAAAATTAAAATTTCTGTAAAAAAAAAAAAAAAAGAGATTAAAATTACTGGTGGAAAGTGCATATATACAACATGATTGAGCTTCAGTGAGCTTGTGAGACTAGGGATCTTTTGCTCTACATGAGAACAGGCTTATTTCTGTAAGGCTGGGAGGAAAACTCAAACTGTGACCCTCAAAAGGAATTTTTTTCAGCCTCCTTTGGTTTCTTCAACTTGTCCTTTAATTGAAGCTGAGAAGAATAGAAATTAAACAAATGTCAAACTCTATATCAAGCTGTTACATTTAATAGTCATAGCAGGAAACTTTGTAACAATAATGTTTTAAATCAAACTTACTGGCAGAAAACAAGCAATCAGTGTGATTTGAGAACATTTCCATGAGAAAGGTTTTCCAATTTCCCAGGGAAAATTTTAGTTTTTTCAGGAAAAAAAAAAAAAGTCTGATTAACCTTTAGAAAAATGAAAATGTCTGCATCCAACTACACACATAGCCATTCCAATATCTTTTGGCCCTGTATGTTATACACAGAAAATTTGACGAGTGCAAAATTAAATGTCAATATTGTTTACATTAGACATTTTCTGTGTTTTTTCCTTTATTTTTTTCTGCCTAACAAAAGTTACTAATACATTTAAAATTTTGAAATTTTCCTGAGAAGAGTCTTATGAACAGGTACAACGCTCAGGCTGAAAACAGTAGAGCTCATAATCCTTATTATTAATGGGAAACTTTTTGTTGTGTATTTTAATTTTTACAAAATTGTTATGCAATCTATCAAAAAACATTTGTAACATTTCAGCTTCATTTTATTCTGTCTTTTAATTTCTTTTTCATTCTCTTTTTCATTTTTTTCCCATTTTGCTTTTGAAAAAAAAAAAAAGGACAAAATTATTATATTTGATGAAAAGGAAAAGAATACAGACAAACTCTTAGAACAATCATGTTTTCTGAAATGTGAATAAAAATATGACCTTTAAAAATAATCATAGCATCTTTGCTTTTTTATAATTACAGAGTATTAAAAAAAGCCTATTGCTTTCAACAAGGATGGAGAAGGGTGGAAAAAATTTTAAAATATCAATCTTCCCATGTATTCCCAGCTCCACTATGATCTGGAGTGGAACTCTAATCCCATTTAAATCTACCACAACTACACTGAGAATTACATTCTTGGGTTTTGAAATGTCTAAGAATTGCTTTCCTACTCCAGAGTTATTTCCCAAAACACAGACTATCCAAAAGACATGCCCGTCAAAAAGAATTGCTCAACGCACCTTCATCCTCAATAATGAAATAACTCATTAGGCCTCAACAGCAGAGAGAGGCTTCTTTATAAAATTCAGTGAAAACCTCAACCTTTGAACGTCTTCAAAGGATTGCTCTGCTTCTATTCAATAAACATTTTAAAAACAGTCAATAATCCTGCTCTTAGCACAAGCTGTACTGCATAAATTAGTATCTCAACAAATACTACAGTGTGAGTGTATTTTGAATTTTGTGATCTGAAGTAAGTAGCAAATGTGAACATTGCATTTGCCATCTGGTTAATTTAATTACAATCAGTAATGAAATAATGAGCAAAAGTATGAAGAGGAAGAAATCTATGAGCCTCTTGACTAATGGAAGTCTGAACACAAATGATATCAGCCACGTTCTTAGCTAAGTTGCAACATCTGCAGTCTCAATAAAGAGCATGTAATTTGGTTGGGTAAAAATCAACGTAAGAATAACTGTTTTTAAACAGAAAGCATAATAAACTAATCTCACTGCTTTTCTCAATAGAAATGCATTGTGGAGGAGAAAGAATATCTGCACTGACTTTAGATCAATTTTAGCAAAGCATTTGATACAGAATCTTATTAAATATTCTATAAAAGAATTTTTGAAGTTGTTTTGGACACGAATGCCAAAGAAAAAATAAAACTGTGACCTCCATGCATGCACATTATGTGCTTTGTACCTTGATAGAAAATCTGTTGCTTATGTGTTGCCAACACATTTTCAAATGCAAGGTCTGCCTAGAGTGGTGTCTGCTCTGTCCTCAATAATGCATTTGAAATAAATCCTTGTCACACACTGTAAGGCACTCTAGATCAAATACACACAACTGCTAAGCTGATGGTGACAGTTTTATTGTTTTTCATAATGTCTGCTTTGGTTTTCTGCTTTGAATTAAGCATCGTCACCTTTCCTCTCATAAATTCCTACCTTTTCTGTCAACAGTGTGCAGGAAAGTATTTGTATGTTGACCACAAGGCTACTAAATTGATTATGAATTGGCCAAGGGATCAAACACTGAACAGTAATGAACACCAGCCTCTGCTGTCTGTGAATGTTCCATACTTTTTATAAAGATGTGAAACAGAACTGACTGCTTCTTGCAGCATTGCCCATGGGAGCACCACTGTGAAGAGTGCTAGATCTGCTCTGAGTGTTTCTGCTTATTATTAAAGGAGAAACACAAAGCTCTTTGAATGTACAGGTAACAGAAAGGAAGGAAAACCTCACTGGGTCTGAAGATAGAGCAGCAACATTTGCAGCCACATTTATCTGCCTTCTCCACCCTCCTTTCTCTGCCCAAACCTTTATTGAATAATGCACCTTCCAACACTCACTCAGTGCCTGGGAGCACAGCAGGACCCAGAGATTACTAGCACCAAGCTCACTGTGACTGACCCTAGGGCACGTCCAGCTGGAGGGCCAGCGCTACCATGGCTTTTTCCACCCTGCACCACCGAGACACACCACCAGGCGAGGTCAGGCACAGGCACCCGCACAGCCACCCCCACGCATTGTATGTACCTCTGGCACAAAGACTGTGTTAATATTTGAAAAGGGGATGGAGTATAGCTGAGCCCCTGACTCACTCTATGGCTTCTCACTGTGTGTTAGTCTATCGGCATCCCTTTGCAATGCCTAGAACTTGGTTTTCAAAGAGGACCCAGCATAAGTAGCTGCCGTGTCATTTACTGTGAGCCCAAAATTTTTTGACACTGCCTGCTGAACTATTTATTAAGAGCTCATTAATTTACTTTTTTCTTTAGCAAGAATGGCTTAATTCTTTATGCTGGTGAACTGCAGCCTGGCACAACAACAAGGCCAGAAATTCTGTTTGATTATCTCTGTTAATAAACAAAATGAGCACAGTTTTCTAAAAGGCTTTTTCAGCCTGGAAATATTTGAAATTGGTTGCTGGCTGAATTTTGTCAGTGAAAGTTTGAAATTTCTGCAAAGCTTAATGCTGACAAATCTGAATTTTTGTGCTCTATATGAATTGTGCAGTTGGCCTGTAATTATGTCCACAGGTTCAGACAGCAGCAGTTCATTCCAGCATTAAAATGGTTTTTGTATCCTTTTATTTGTTCTTGAGAAGTTCCACATAAAAGGAGAACAAATCCCTTCCTTCTTCTCTAGCAGACTTTCAGCTGGATTAGTGATCAAGCATTTTTAGACTTAGATTTTCTTACAATATAGACTAAGGTGCAAAGTCTGTTCTTGATGATGTCACTCTCAAACTGTCATTTCTGTGCATAAGAGGTCTAAATCTAAACTCCAGGTGGACAGAAATGAGCTAGACAGTGAAGACTGGTTCTGCACGTATATAAACTAAATGTTTAAATGTGTTTTGCAATATTGCCAGTATCTCTCGGTCAAAATATTGACCACACAGTTAGACAACACAATCTCTGGAAAATATTTCCATAAATTTTATCTTCAAAGCAGAGAGCATATTAAATATCTTTCCTGGAGCAAATCAACATGTCTTTTGATTCTGGCAAAGCTTCACCGATGATTCTGAGCCCCTTCACTCACACACACACACACACACACAATTTTGATTGGAAGTACAGTACATCAAGATTGTTTAACCCTGACTAAACAGAACTGTGGGTCTTCTGCATGTCAGGTATAATTTCTAAAAATTGTGCTTTGAGTGTTTAAATATGCCCTGAATTCTTTGGTGTAGATTGGAAATTCCTCCACAGACCTCAGTGCAGCCATGCTCCCCAAGAGCTTCCAGCCCATCACTAAACCTACTAGTTGCTAATCCACTGACTCTGCTTGACTTCTGTGTGAGTGTAGTCACCCAGGTTATTTCTCCAGGACAGTCCTCAATGGGGTGCACGGGAAAGGAATAACTCTGACCCTCTCAGTACAACAGATGAGTTCAGCGGAGAACACAATCCAGATTTGGGTCTTGGTAGCAATGCAGGAAATGCAGTAATGCTTGTTACATTATTCTGGATCATACTGAGGTAGATTAAAAAAAAAAAAAAAAACACAAAAAATATAAAACATGTTTNAAAAAAAAAAAAAAGCTAGAAATCTTAGTCCACAACAAATGCTATTTCAGAAAGACTTGTCTTGCTGTCAGTTAGGAGAAAGTTAAACTGAAATACACTTTAGAACTTAATTTGTAGCATTTTGGTGACTTAATAAATACTTTATCAGATGTAGATATTTTTTTACTGGAGCAATGTTTTATATTCAGATCATTTGAGAAGACCAAGAGTCACAGAAACTTAGCAAAACTTTTCAATAATCACCCCTCATCTTCCTGCCTTAATCAGGTTATGATAAACACAAGGCCAGATCCTAATCATCCAATCTGCATAGCTCTTGTTGACACCAATAGGCAGAGTACAACAGGTCTGCTAGTCACTGAGATCTCCCCTGGATGTCAATAGCAGCAGGCCCAGCTCCTACTCTTTAATTTGCATTGCCTCTGGACAAGACCCTCACAAAGTCAAACATGGACAACAAAAGAGCTCCCACCACAGTGGAGAAGAACCACAATTTGTTTATGAAAAGCTTTCTCTCCTGCTTGTTGCTTTCAATATTTTCTGTTTGTCCAAGAAATTGAAGGACACCTTTAAAATTCAAGACAGCATATAGACAGTGGTGATACCCATACTCAGTTGAGCAGCTGTATGATAAAATTACTGAACTTTTGATCACATCTCCACCTTCTGCCCACTAACACACCTCTCCTAGGATTATCCTGATGTTGCAGATCCCAGGTCAGCTTTGGACACTGCAGAATCATAATACATTAAATAATTTAAAAAATACTAAAATTATGAAAAACAGCCTGAAAATACATATTTTTAAATTTTTCCCAGGTGCAACAGGTGCTTATCCAAAGTTATGCAGCCCTGATATCTGGGATGGGTAGTATGCTGGAGCTAGTTCAGTCTCTGCGATTTTAACAGCCCATGAAGGAAAAGGAAGATTATGCTTAGACAAAAAAATTGGAAAAACTATTCTTATTTTAGCATATTTTTTCCCTCTTAGGCAGTGAATTAACTACAAAGTAGTGTGTAAAATATTTGTGCCTATATATACACACATATAAATACACACACACTCATACAGACACCCTGCTTAGGAATGTCCTGCTGTTTTAAAGACATTGGGCACACTTCTGGGATATCTGCCAAGACACACTTTGTTTAAATACTTTCACGAGGGAAAGCCTTGACCCATGGCTGCAGGCTGAGAGCTGAGGAGCTTCCCTGCACTGCCATCTGCCAGGGCTTTGGTGGCAGAAGACTGGAGCCCTGGGCTTTGCGCCACAAACTAAAGCATCTCTGAAGCATGTTGTTGTAGATCTGTAGTGCTCACATGTGTCCCCTGCTCAGCAAGTTTGATTTTAGGCTGTTTGTTTTGATGATTTGAGGAGGGTATGTGCTGCTGTTTTTCTCAGGTAGTCAGCTGTGGGACTTTGCAGTGTACATATGCCTTCAGATGGTGCAGAGTAACCCCATCAAAGGGGAGGCAGCCTGCTACTCTCCCTGCAAGAGAAAGAGATGGTTATCATCAAAGGAAAAAAAACCTATTTGCAGCATTGCTAGATGTATATCCATGACCCTAGTCTTACAGCCTGATTTTTAGAAATGTGTTTGTTATTTGAAGCATTGAATGAAGATTCTCTGGAAAGCTGTTTCAAAATATGAGACACTTGCAAACACTCCTCTGCACTCATGTTTGCAGTGTTTCTCTTCTATAACTACTCCATTCCTCATGTTGTACTATCCATCACCAGAGTCATACAATATTGTTTTCATCTCTGTGTGGATGGGCCCAGGACCACAAAAAGCCTTGAAGACAGTTTTGTGAACATTCTCCAAGGGATTCTGCATGGAAAAAGTCTTTTTTTCCACAGTGCTATCCTTTCACTATAAAGTGCTAAAGAAAAAATTCCTTCATGAACATGTGCAAGGCATAACTAGAGTGTGTTTTATCTTCCACGTTTGAATGATGTAATTATTTTCAGTGGTACCTTAGTTACGATGTTTCTATCATTATGAAAACATTTCTCAGCTTTTAGACAATCCTTTTTTTCTGACAGTTCTCCATTCTCTGAAACCCATACCAACTCCAGCCTTCCAGCATGTCATTATCTGTTCTCCAAAGAGGCTAACTTAGGCTGCCTGCTCAAACTGTGTATCTTATCTGCAATAATCTTTCCATGAAGATAAGAATTCTGTGATTCCATAGGTTTTCCCAAAGAAACTCTTCCACAAAACCATCATAAATTTTATAAAAAGAACTTTTCCATATTTTTTTCTTTTGTCCTGCAGTGCCTTTGAATCTTAAAATGGACAGCATTTTGTCTGTCCGCTACCTATCCTCCTCCTAAATTGACGAATTATAGCATAAGTTGCTCTTAAGTGATTCACCTTCTGCAGAGGTTGAATTTTGTGCTCTGTGCATGAAGAGTGTATTCCACAATACCTGTTAATTCCTTTTCTGTGCTCAGTTTCTGAAATCCACATCCAATCAGCCTTTTTCCAGGGGGACCTGTAGTGGTGACTAATTTTACATGAGTTCCTACTGTAGTGTGTATCTGCTGGTTCATTTCCTTCTTACTAATGCCTACAAATATGGCTCTCTTTATCTGCAGCTCTCTGGGAATGCTAGTGAAATTCAGCTTCTGAAAAGGATTTGTGGCATAATATCTTAGCTGGAGATATTGTAAGATAATACTTTTCTATAGCAACACGGAAGAAATTAGCCCATATATCCTGTGGGAT
Organism: Scytalopus superciliaris; assembly: GCA_013400415.1. NCBI lineage: Eukaryota > Metazoa > Chordata > Aves > Passeriformes > Rhinocryptidae > Scytalopus > Scytalopus superciliaris. Next base: position 166,113 of record VXBX01003939.1, on the reverse strand, counting down.
ATTGTGAAAGCAGTTGAGAGGGACAAACTAATTACACTATCTCCTCAGCAGAAAACAGACAGATTAGGAGAGCTACATCAGTTTAAAAATGTCTGGAAAGCTCACACATGATTATATCATTCTTGTAAATTTAATGTCTTCAGTTATATTGATAAACTTAAAATCAGCATGCTTGGAATCTATAAATAAGGAAAGGACACAGGTGGGATTTTTAAAAGGCATATAAATAATTCAGCCTATTTATTTGCATTTGGAAATCACTTATAGTCTTCTTGGAAATTTCCAAACTAAATTATTAGCACTTCTATCAAGACTATAGTATTCAGATTCTTTCAATTGTGATTATATGAGTATCTTCCAGTCTGATGTATTCACGATCACTAGATGTTATGAAGTTGCTTGACAGAGTTATTTAAAAGATGAGTATTGGAAGCATATTGTGGGGTAACTATTGACACATGTTGGATTTGAGATTTATTTTTACTCTCTATATATATCTGCCTCCTTTCTCTCTCTAAATATATGTTTGCATAGATAGACACAGATGTTGGCAACATATTAAACTTATGTACATATAAACTTCAAGTATCTCTCTCTTGTCATGCCCAGAAGCCTTACTTGTTAAAGATTTTAATTTGGTAAACTAAGTCACTGCATGAGCATGTAAACTTATTGGTCTTCTTGGTTAAATACACACAAACAATTTTTTAATAGAAACATCTAAGTAGAAGGAATATACACATTTTCATTATTGTCTACATGTGTAGCTATAAGCTTCAGTGGAACCCCAGCATTACTATGTATGAAGTCCAAAACATCAGTGGCAGGTGTTGGGGTGCTCCAAGCTATTTCACAAGCTTCTGGTCTATATTTTGTCTGCGATCACATTTTAATTTGGCTTGGGAGAAGCACATGGAGGTCAACTAGCCAACTTCCAAGTTACATCCAACTCAGAAGTTAGACCAGCTCACATGGGGTCTTTGGGCCTTGTGTAGACAAGAAGGCATTGTCCAGCCAAGACCCATTCAACCTACTTTCATAGTTCTCATTATTAAAACACAGGACTACTTTGGTATCATTTATTTAGTATAAATAAATTGATAAGAGTTGAAACTGAGCTCCAGGGTAAAGAAACAACTTTTTCAAGGTCACACAAGAAGCCTCAAGATGATATAATACAGAACTGCAGCTTAGCAATTTTACTTCAAATGCAATAAAGAGAGAAAACACACTAAAGACGGACCATACCTATCTTTAATTACTCAACAGTGAATCAGAAGGCTTGATGTCTGCACTGGCCATTTTATGTTATGGCATTATTGTCCCTTTAGCTCTTAAGGCTCCTGTACCTGCAATTTTCCCTCTATACCATTACCCGCCCTGGAAGAATCAATGTCCTTTTCTCTCCTGACTAATAGTTGCTTCCAACAGTTTATTCCTGTGGACATGAACTTGAGGTCTCTTTACATGAAGAACAAAAGAAAGTCTTTTTAAAAGAGAAGGTAAGCAATGAGGCAAAAGTTGTCCTTATAAACCACAGTGGCTTTGGCACACCAGCAGATGCTGGTGTGTTGTGGCTGCAGAAAATCTGGTGAAACAGAGAGGCAGATCTACCCCAATGCTGGGCAATATAAAAGAAAGGTACTCACTTTTGCTGAAAAATTTCAGAAATAGTGAAAGGTGTTCATGTCACAAATTGTGCTGGGCGAAGATCAGTCCAGCAAGAGGAGTGAGATGTAAGAAAGGAAGACATTACACAGGGTATTAAAAGTGAATCCAAGCACAACAGAAGTTAGGACTAGATACATGATGTGATCAGAGTAACACAGTGGTACGATTACCTTCCTTGCTATTTCTTTAATTGTATCACAAAATATTGTGTTTTTCTTTATATTAATTTTTTTCTTTATTTTGTCCACTTTCCATCCTTTCAAAAATTGAGGTTTTGTATTATAGTTAAGTATGTTTAAAAACTGTATTGATCCAATTATCAAAAATCCAGAAATATCAACCTATTTATTTATCCAATGCATGGTTGTTATAAATACTTCATCCACAGAGTAGAGAAAAATTATTCCTCCTTTTGATATCTCAATCTCTTATGGAATTAATCTGCCAAAAAAAAAAAGCCATAGCACTTTCCATTTCTTCCTTTTGATCCAGGAAAAGTCTGGACTTGCAAAACTGACAATTATTTCCTGATAACGGGGCCTAATTGAAATAGTTTTAGGTAGGCAATTATCAGCTAACACAAGATGCTGCATATCCGGCCACAAGCAGAGTAGCCTGCAGTTGGTTTCAGGACTTCAGGTAGTAGTTAAAATATACTCAAAGTTTAGGCAACTGTAACAGCTTGAAGTTTTTAGTTGCATTTCAGTACTTGAGATCCAATGGGAGAGAGCACAAGGCAAAGTTCACACTGACCAGTTTTAATACTACCCTAAAACAGCATCCCTGGCAACTCTGTTAATTTCAAATTCCTTGATGGTACATATTGTCTGGTCCTTCAAGTTCCCTACTGGGCACCGTGAGCATGCCGCAGTTTTACTACAATGCTCACCAGCTGACCCAGCCACTGTGATAGAGCCATCATAGAATTGTGGAATGCTTTGAGGGAACATTTCTGATCTTCTCATAAAGCAGCCCCCCAAATAATTTGTTTGCATCTGTGCCAACACTGCTTGGGACATTTTTCTGCCAAAGATGAAACTATATTGGTGTACCCACTTGCATTAAGAGCTAGTGCATGAATAGCAGTAGGCATGAGGAGTGTGCACAAAGCTGTCAACACAACCACTGGCAGGCTTTACCTCAGGCTGCAGCCCATTCCCCAGCAAAGCATCCTCTGAGATGAAAAGTTGTGTAGTTCACAATACAGTAATCTCACAGTGTGGCATTTCCATAAATGCAAATTACATGGGAATGATTTTTGAACTTGCTAAAAGCCCCCAGACAAACAGGCAATAAGAAATGGGAAAGTATGAGAAGTCCTACACCAGAAGGCAATGAAATTCTCACTGTCTTCACCGGCAGTATGGATTATTTTGAAAATATTAGGAAAAGAAGATTTATGTGAAACAAAAGGCAGCTGTCAAATGTTATTTGCCATGAAGTGACAGTCTTTGTCCAAGGGTTCTCACAGCTTGCTCTCAGCTGAGCAACTGAGCGGATGAGCTCTACATGTATTCACAGCTTAGTGTACTGTCACAGCTCATCTTTGCCCGTGACCTACCTCCTGCCTACCTGAGGGTTTGCTGGCTGGAGGGACAGTCCCCACTGCCCTATAAATCAGCAAATGCCAGCAGGTCAAGGATTCTTTTCACAAGAGCTCTGTCACCTATATGTGATCTGGCCCAGAGGTACTGGTTAGTATCATTCCTGAACAGTGTGAAATGATCTATCTCACTTCACTGATTGAGCCTCCAAATGTTCCAGATCCTTAATAACTGACTACTGAGTTTAAACTGCAGAAAGAGTTTGGCTCCTTTAAGTGGTTCCTACTGAGAAAATATCCCCTTTTGCACACAGGCACCAGATGCTCTGACAAAAAGCAGCCATGGGAGAATTTGGTTTTAAGGATACCAGTTTGTTAGTTTAATTTCTCCCTTCATGGCACTCAACATGTCTCAAAACACCTCTTGAAGAAATTTCATTTAGTCCAAGTGTTGGCTTTGGAGTTTTTACTTTTCTTTCTAGGTGCTCCTTGCATCACTGCAGCTGTCCAGTTAAATCACAGCATTCCTCCAATCCCAGCATTTCCTGTCCCACATGACCATGTTACAAGGAGTTTTCAGATCTGGAAGAGGCAGAAAGCTCATTTCTACTTCTAGCCTGCATCTTAGGTTGTTGAATGCAACCATCCCTTTCCTCTCCCAGGGCTGTGTTGGCACAGGGACCTTGTCTATCACTCCCCTGAAACAAGATTTCTTTGGCAGTGCCTGCAGTGCTGCTTTTCCCTGGGTACCACTATACAATAGCTGAGAGATGAGGGGTGAGAGAAAAAGGAGCAGCACATGTAGCACTCTGTCTAATCTAGGCATCAATAGTACAGGGAGTCCCCAAATTGCAGAGAGAAAGCCAATTCTTATCAAGAAATCTGTGAGTGTTGAGTTTTGGCAGCTGTTTTGTGGATTTTTTTCTGGAACCAACTATACTTTTCCCCCATATCCCACAAACCAGAATATCATCCTCTCTGAACAAGAGTAGCATTAAGTTTAAGAAACAGATAGTTAATTGATTCTCTTGAAACAATGGGGCTATTACAAAATTACGAAGGAGAAACTGATTACGAGAGTTAGGCAGGTGCTCAAAACTATTAAGGTCTATTACTCTCTTCATTAATAAAAAAGTTATAAAAATTTTTGTGACATCAACTAACTGTAATAATTATTTACAAAACAAAAGAGGAATAAAAAAAGAAGGTTCTTTTCTAGAACCTATACTTTTGTGATTTTAGATTGCTATTTAACTGAGCAACTGATAAAAGTCTTTAGGCAATGTATAATTATTCAAAGTTTACCAACCTGAAATCCAATACAGTTCTAGACACAAAGTAATTGCAAAAAAATTGTCAAGTAAATATCACGGATACTGGTCTGAATTTGTACCTTATAGTGTCATAAGGTGCAAACCCTACCTCACTGTCTCAGAGTTTAGAAGGAGAGAGGTCTTTTCCTCTGAATTCTCACTGATATTTTTCTTGGCCCAACAAAGAACTTCAACATCTTCCTTTTCTCACCAAAAAGTGTAGGAATGATGCATGTCTGAACAGAGCTGTGGTATAGGCTTTAACCAAGTCACGGCACTGTTCCTCAAGATAAATGAAATAAAAATTACTTGCTCTGTTTGGATATATTCCAAAGCCATTCAAGTCACTAAGTCTTTTAAACCAATTATTCTTTTAAAGTTCAATTAGCTATACTCTGACCTTTTCACAAATACAATTTGGTTAGGGAAAAAAAACCATCTTGATCGCACAAATGACCAAAAACTTCCCAGTGTTTTGTGGTGACAACAAAGTTATAAAACTAAAATAAGTGCCTAGAGGACTACTTGTCTACGAATTTGCAGAGTGGAAATATTAAAAAAATAAGTATATGTTGTATTGTAGAGTATTTATTCTCATGCCACCTATTCTGCTAGCTCAAAGATGAATTTCCATGCCATATTCATGCTTTCCACCCTGAAGTGCCTCAATAATAATCAGCTTTCAGGGCACTGTTCATGAGACTATCAATGCAAAGCTTTAGAAATATAGTCACTTTCTTATAGGCCTTCTCCTCCCTTTTTCTATCTGTTGAGATGTGAAATTGCTGTCATGCAAATGGAACCTACAAGATCTAATGTTCTTTTGTGAACCCTGTCATATGTGATTAGAACTTGTGAAAATCCATAGATGTTCCAATATCAAAGCCACAGAAATGAGTTACTGAGTTCCATATAAATATGCAGAAAACATACTGTATTAAGGAGATTGTTCTAAGTTGCTACTTCAAGCTTTTTCTTTTTGTCTCCTGTTTTGTCCCATCAGGATTCATTCCTTACAGCATTGATCTTCTAATTTTTATAAAAGTTTGGATTTGCACTATATGTTTCGCTGGATTTACCTATCAAACCAATGCAGTTATCCACTTCTGATCCCACTCAGAGCTGCATTACTCTCTTGTGACAAGAAGAATAAAATAAAGCCAGATTGATGACCAAAACCCACCAAAGCTTCCTGAAGTTGCCACCACACATTTCCTGGATATTTATGGACTTAAAAACCATATAATCCACTTACAGCATTTTTCTACTTTGCTTGGGTTAATGTAGTGTGATTTAGTGTGTAAAAATTAAAACCAGTCAAATAGTTGTTCTGGTTTAATGTTTACAAGAAAAACCTAAAAATACTGTGGGACAACACCTCAGCAAACTGAAAACTATTTGGCATGTTCCCGTATGATTATGCTAATCACCTGACGTTTTTTCTTTCATATTTTTTTCTCATCCTCATTGATGTCCCCTCCCTTCTGTTCTGTATTCTGAAAAGTAAACATACCCTTGAGCCAAAAAGCCAGACTTGCTATATTGAAACTGGTACCAAGCAGTCAGTTGCAAAGTATTTAATTTTGCTAAACTTTCTTCTGATGACTAACTCTACTACTTAGCTGAGTTTTAATACCTAAATAATTTCTCCATCTGGTAGACCAGTTTTCACCTTTTCCTACTTTAAAACTGGGATTTCCTAGCATCAGTCTTGCTGAAAAATACTTTCTTCTGTCAAGACACAAAACCCACTACACACAATAAAAAACAAAACCAAAAACCAAACAAAAAACCAAAACAGAAATTCAAAAAATTCATGCTGTCTGAAATACAAAAAGCAATTATCTATCTTTTCAGCATATTTGTGTTAACAGCTGCTTAGCCAGCCTAATATATTTTTGCACTTGTTTTTTGCTCTATGCAATAAGCTACAATGCAAAGAAATCTGTAATGAATATAAATACATATATCAAAAGTGATAAACAAAACTTAAATGATTTTGCAACCACATCAACACATAAATTCAAATAACAGAGCTCTAAGAAGTGTTTATCACTCATTAGCATGACCACAAGAATATCACAAGTTCACGAACACTACAGATTTTGCAGTTTCATCAATTCCATTATGAAATTTATTTGCATTTATAGATTGCATTTTAAGCTATAATCATCTTTTTCTTTGTTTTCCAAGTCAGTTCAAACCAAAGAAGGGTTGTTTTCAGTATTGATTAAAAAAATTTCCAGCTAAACAAATCTTGTAGATATTTGTGTGTAGAGCCATCATAGAAGTTTATTTTTACATATTCCAGCATGACAGGATATGTGAAAAAGTGCCTGTGTCATGTCACCACAATGTTTAGAGATTAAGTATGAGAAACAATTTCAATAGAGTTGCACCAGAAGTAAAATTTCCCTTAATATCTAAAGAAATAATCATATGGGTGGGTTTGTTGTTTGTTTGGTTTTTTGGTTTTTTTTATGGAAAGATCTTTGACCTTCAGCAATAACATTACAACCAGCTTGTATCATTGCTTAACAGTACATTCATCTATAATGTAAATCTAATCTTCCCTATTACTACCTCAGTCTTACAGCTTTGCTCCTCCTATATTCAACAGCATTCATCATCTGATGCTTTTATGCATTATACAATTTCCCAACAGATTCTAATACCTATAAAATGTGTTCCCACAACTTTTTTCTTAAAGTAATTAAAATACATAAAAATTTTAGATATACAATTTCATTTTAATACTAAATCAGTAGCTTCAGGTCCATTCGGGGAGGAGGGGTGGTTTATGCCCATAGTTAACATACATATTTAGAGGCCTGTTTTCTTATCTCTTGGTATCTCAGATTTTGCACTGTTATGAGTAACAAAGGTACCTTGACTTTTCAACTGAGTGGGACTGGAATGCTTGACCAAGCAAACATGCTTATCTTTGGAGTTCACTTGAGTTTTGTGCAAAGAAAAGAAGGAAATATCTTCAAAATCAGGATAGGCTGTGAGAAAAGTGTTGTTCTAATACACTGTGTGGTATGTTTTCACACAGCTGTGCAAAAGCGACAAAGCATACTTTTTTCATTACTCCCACACAGGACTGAGATGTTCACAACTCTCATCCGAAAGGAGTAAACTAATGCCCGTTTCTGATGCTGCACTTTTGTTTATTTGCCTGAAAAAATGGCACAGCTCTTCTGGGGCACGAGAGCAGGCTGCAAAGGCAAGTTTTCTTCCAAGAGGTTGATTAACCTTGATGTGCCCTCCTCTTGGAGACACACTTGCTTCCTCATGGTCATTCCTGGGTCAATGCCAACACTGTCTTTGTACCAGGCCAGCAAGGCAAGCAAGATTAAGGCTTTCCAGAGAAGGAAATCAAAACATGTACAAACATCCTTTGTTGAATGACTATAAAAACAGCTGGATGAAAGGGAAATGAAATTTTAGGAAAGTCAATTATTTAGCGAAGTCATACGCTTTCTTCAGGAAAATTTCATTGATATGCCACATTTGAGAAGACAGTTAGCTATTCCTTGCGCTTCCAGATGAAGAAATCATCTGTCTGCATCCACGTAGCTACCAGTGAGGAAAGTGAAAGAGGCCCACTTGTAGAAACAAGAAAACCCTTCCCTGTTTGTGCACTTTAAAAGTGATGCCATGAGAATCATGGTTCCTTTTGTACAGCACTGCAGGGCATCTCAGTCAGAGATGTGATCTGTAGTATGAACCAGCAGCTCTCTCTCAGGGTTGATCAGCTTGGCTTCTGTTTCATCCTTGCATGGTTTCCACTTCAGGAAGGGGACAACCCTTAAAGGGGATGTATGTGCCTTTCCAGCAGAAGAGCAAAGATCAGAGAACTTGAAAATATACAAACCCACAGACTCAGACAAAACTAAACCTTGTTTACTGCCTAATTACTTTTCATTTTCCTACTCCTCAAAAGTGTCTTGCATATTATCAGCTCTAACAATTCCACACTAGCCATGCTTGGACTTGTTTGAATAATGACTTCTATTCTGTTCAAATTCCCCATCCACAGATAAAGCTACGAAACTCACTTAAACTATAGAAGAGGCAGCAAGAGAAGGGAAAATAAAAAAGCAGTAGAGCTCATCCAGCCTTAGAAAACCTTGGCTATCCCAGTTTTAGTGACTCGTAACTGAGAGAACCCCAAAGAGATTATTTTAAAAATTATATTTTCAAAACCACTGTATTTTCTAGGGAGCCTGAGACTTGAGGTCTGAGCAATGGCAGTGAAGCACTTCTCCCAAGCACACAGTGTTTTAAGTTGAAGCTGTAGGTTTGAGTGTTTACTTCAGATTTCTCAGTCTGTCGTGGCACGAAACTGAAATAGATGTGTGGCAAAGGCCCCAGTTAGAAATGCAGATGAACACAGGCCAAAACATTAAAACCCAGTGGAATACATTAGTTTCTGAAACCACCATAAATTACTTATTTCTCATGACATTAAGAATTTTCTGTAGTAACAATAATGAAGTCATCAAATGCATGAGGGAAAAATGCTCAGCTTTGAGTATACAGTAAATGACTGCAATCTTTTGCCAAGGGAAAGCATTTCTCATTTTTTAAAATGTAGCCCTTATCATGTCCCTAGTTTTGTCTTCATTTCATTATAGTCTATATATTTACCCTGGCCATTGTCCAGTCCTCCTTAATGTAATGTCAGATCCTATCCCAAATATTGACGTTTCTGTCATCTCACATTTCTTGTAAAACACCAAAATGATAGTACCATCAAAGGGAAATAAAGCTTAAGGACTGACAAGCAGCTGCTGGAGAAACATACAATGCATGTATATGTATATATTCCCACTTACAGAGCTTCACCCAGAACTGCCGAAGAAGGGAGGAAGATGAGAGCATTGATGTTTTCTGTGTTCTTGTGAGTGCTCTGTGTGCCTGCCTCTGTCAATTTGTGCGTATGTGTGTGTTACACACCTGCAAGTTTGTGTTTGTGCCTACTGGGTCCATTTTGTTAATGGTTGGACCCAAGGCATGGAACTGCAGGAACTTCACCTCTGCCAGGAGGGTGTCAGATTCAGCCCTACTTGGCACAACAAACTCTTTTTATGCTTACAAATCGAAAATATTGGAACAAAACCTTTCACATATGACTGAATGAACTGAATAATATTATCAAAAATATAAATATATTTGTATAGAGATATCTTCATGTTTATATTTAGTGAAGTACTGTTAAAATCAATATTTTTTTTCACATAATTCAACAGTACAAATTTTACCCAATCACTTTTTATTTATATATTTTAAACACAGTCATGGAGGACAGGCTCACAAAGCAAAGATCTAAAGCCAAAGATCCAAAACCAAAGGTCCAAATAGGTAACAGGCAGAGAACAAAAATCTAGCAATCAGGTTTTGAAAAGGATATAGTTCATTGATGCGTCTATCATTTGTTTATCACTTATATTTATGAATGTGGTGGATGACAAAGAATTGACTTTTGGTTTGAATTTGAGCTTAAAAGAAGAATCAAGTGTGATTAAAAGTGGCTGGATATTTGAGAAGGCAAACAGATTGTGCAGAGTTTTAACATAAAAAGCTTTCTCACATTGTGAGGGTCATTGTACAAGAATTAGTTCCTTACAAGAGGTCAGCCAAAAAACACATATTAAATACTCTGCTGTGGCTCATCAGAATAAGTATACAAAATAATCAACATGTTGTAGAGCATTTTGTGTGGCGTAATGTTAATGCCTTAAAACAGTCCCTCTGTCGTGTCCTGATACTTCATCTTTTGAGGAAAAAAATGGCATTTATAATTGTTCTCCATTTCACCAAATTATCATCATTAATTTTTTTCACTCCACTTTCTTCCAGTCCTCACCAAATGTCTAGGACAAAATACAGGTACCATCCTCAGCTTGCGGAAACTGATACCCCTCCACTATTGTCTATAACACCCCACAGCTGTGACTGAAGTCTCCATACGCTCTCAGCTCTACTTTGGACTTTTTGTTTCTTCCTAAAAGACTTTTTTCTGCTTGGTTTGGTCCCCTCTTTTCCAGTCAGATGGTCTATAGTAGAACAGGAACTGACACAGTTTTAGCTTGATCTCTTTACAAATTTTCCAATACTCTTAGCTCACACACTTACAGTTCAAACACCCATTGGCAGGTGACAGCCTCCCTCTGCCCTTGCAAACCTTCAGGTGCCTCTGTTTTTTCTTATTGTGACTTCCACAGTTTCCAGTAGTTACCTGCACCTTTGTACAATTTAGTTTGACAAAAACAGTTAGTGCTCCACTTCTTTTTAAGACAAAAATCAGGTGAGTTGCTTCTCTGGAGATGAAATCCTCTGAGCTAAGAGCTTTAATGCTCACCTTCAATTCCTTCTGAAAGGAGGTTGTAGCCAGCTGGGGGTTGGTCTCTTCTCCCAGGCAACTAGTAACAGACCAAGAGGACACAGTCTTAAGCTGCGACAAGGATGGTTTAAGTTAGACATTATGAAGAAGTTCTACACAGAAAAAATTATGGGGCATTGGAATGGGCTGCCCAGAGAGATGGTGGAGTCACCATCCATGAAGGTGTTTTTAAGACCAGACTGGATGTGGCACTTAGTGCCATGGTCTAGTTGCCGAGGTGGTGTTCAGGCATAGGTTGGACTCGATGATCTCAGAGGTCTTTTCAAACCCAATTGATACTGCGATTCTGTCATTCTACTGTGCACACACTGCTGCTGAGCGTACATGTGCCAAGCAATGCCTTCCATCTTCACTCATGGGTCTTTTACCAAGTTCTTCCAGTGCCTTGGCATGCACCACTCCCCTCTCTGCTTCCTGCAGGCTCCAGCACTGACCTCTTTGTGCCTTCCTCCCCCAGGTCTCCCTCTGGGTTGTTTTGTATCCTCTGTTATACCTGTGGGGCTAGGACACTGTCTGCCTTTCTTCAGTGCCCACCTGGAAAGAGTCATGCCTTTGTTCAGAAAATGCTACTGGCTAAATTCTAGGGCTCCCAGTGCTGTCCCTGTGGGGTTTTTTGCCCCTCAGAATTTAGAAGCATTCTTATCTTTTTTTGGAAACTTCCTTGCTGTTCTTCCCCGTAACAGTGAGATTGCAGCTCTCCTTCTGTCAGCAAAATTAAACACTTCCCAGGGTTTCATTTATTTCACACTTTGCCTAATAACATATTGTAAGTACATACATACTCTGCAGACATTGCTGTGTTTCTCAGATTGTGTTGTTACAGGTTCATAGTTCACCTGCTCTTCCAGAGTTAATTGAAAATTGTCATGTCCTTTAGTGCTAGCCGTTGTCAAGAATAAGGACACTGAATTTTTTCCACTCCACTGGCAGCCACTGCTTGCAGATACAATGTGAAACTCTGACTAAACCACATTTCTGGAGTTTAAGCTCTGCTGAGTGTTTTAGTTGTTCTATTTTTTCACTCAAGCTATTCCCATAGTTTATTTTATGCCTGGTTCCAGGTGTAATTCAGTAACCATTAGAAAAGAATGGCTGATGGTGTTCTGCCTCATTAGGTGCCTGGAACAGCGGCAGTACCTGGCAAGCCTGCCCATGCCAGCTGCAGGAGCCCAGGGAGCCCTACACCATTCCTCCACAGTGTCAGCACAGCAGGTCATGCAGCCACCCAATTATCTGAATTGGGGAACAGACCTACTTGAGAAGTAACCATGCCAGGGAAAATTGGCTAATTTCCAGCTGAATTAGTGCCCTGAGCTTGGTTTTATTTTGTTTTGTTTTTCCAAAACCCTCTAATTTCTGTGCTAGCAAAGTGGCAGTACAGCATGGGGACAAGGCAACCATGGAACGGACCTGCTTGAGAAAGGATTTCCTCCAGAGAAATCCTAGTGGGACCACAGATCAAGAGCTGGGTTCTGCCTGGTCTGAACCACCATAAAGTGCTAGAGACAGCTGCCGTTGTACTGTCTTCTGTTAGGGCCACAGGAAAGAGGGATTGGTGGGGTGCTCTAATGTGGCATGACTTCAATATTGCATGCCTTGAACCTGCGAAGGGAGGCGGAGCTGGGAACATCCACTGGGGCACACACCTGCCAAGGTTTTGAGGCTGCAATTAAGCTTACTGACAGATCCTTAGAACTACAAAATTTGAAGGTCTTATTTCCAGCATGTGGCATGTGGGTCTTACCTAGTATCTTGAAAACTTTAGGGCAACTGTCTGGGTAAATTTGTCTGTTTCATGTGATACCTATGTGGAACAGCATGATCAGGCTTTGTATTTTTTTGTGAAAAGCCAGGTGCAGTATTTTGCAGAAAGGTATTCAAACACAAAGCTATTTCGTGTTTTTGTCTGTGACTACGGTGTATTTTAACTTTGAGAAACTTTAACTGAGAAAGGTACAGTTGCTGAAATAGAAATTAATCACTCTGGCTGAACTTTAACACTCATTCAACATCTAATTAGTTGAATTAGAACCACTTTGCAAGAGAGTCAATCAATTCTCTAGCTTTAGCTGCCCCAATGGTTCTGAAATTTGATGATGTTATCATTACTTCAGAGGAGACACTCAGTTAGCATTTTAATAAGAGCATTTTTCCCTGGCACTTTAGTTCCATACCAGAAACTATCATAAGTTAAAATATTATCTGCAAAATGCAGACTCTCCTGGGCCAGAACTGTGTCCACATCAGAAAACTTTTCTGGTAGAGCATTCTTATTAGTTTCACAGGGATCAAGAGAATTTTCATTAACTCAAGTATCATGATGTGCAGACTGAGAAGGCAATTAAGAGGACGGAATCTGAACTGCAATAATACCTTTGCAGGAGAAGCTCAAAATGAATTATTCACATATGAATACATGGTGAGACAGAAGTGCCTCCAGAAGTTTTAAACTATCCTTTAAATACAAACCAGATGAATAAAAGGCTACTAGTGTCCTCCAAGTTAAGCAAATATATTTGATGTTTCACAGGAGCACTGTCAAGTCAAAGCTGAAGATTTCAGTTGAAATTTAAAGCCTACCAGATAAAAGGATATATGCACATACAGAAAGTCTAGATATGGCCTAGTTTCTTGACTATTCACACTATTCCCTTGGGAAAAGAAAAAGAGGCTCTCAGCTCCAAAATTACTTGGTCTGTCTTCTAGCCCTTTTTGTTTTGCTGAAAAGGTTATGTCAGTTGCTGGATCCCTCCTTCTGGTGGAGGACATTAAGAAATTATTCAGGAGGTAACATCCTACAAGTATCTCTATGATTTTGTGTTTGAAGCTCACAATGCAGGCCAGTTGTACAAAGGATAAGGCTCTGGATTAGTAGCTTGGCTTTACAAGGAGGGAAAGATGTGATGCTCCTAAGGCATCTTGTGGAAAAGCAGTAAGCTGGGTGGAGAGAATGGTAACTCAACCTCCCAGATGCTGTCCGTCCCATCTCTCTCAGGTACACTGGTGATCTTCCAACTTGAGTCCACTCTTTCTTACTCTCTTTTAAAATAGATATGCTTTCTAGAATGAATACTCCTTGCAAAAGCTGGCATCGATCAAAAGCTCTTGAAAGTTTCTCCACAACGTTTTCAAACCCTTCTAGCATACAGTTACCATGGGCAAATCCACTTTTAAAAATGAAAGTTTCAGAAAAACAGAATGAAGGAAAACAAAGGTTTAGAACGAAACTTATGTGTGCCTTGAGTCAGCATATGGCACCAGCTTTCATTCTTGTTGTAGAAACACTAGCTGCTGTGCCAGACCAACTTAGTTTGCTGGACTGCTGCAGTGCTCTGCCTCCTTTTTTGTGTTTAGTTTTGATTTTTTTTCATATGTGATAGCTTTGCATAAATGTCCACACCCTATTTATTTCAAACACACCCTCTCTCTGGAATTTCATCTTCTACACAGATCTTACTAAAATACCAAGCTCTTGGAAAACAAAATAAGCCAGCATTTCCCAAAGATGGTAAATTATCAGAGACCAGTGTTTCTTTCACATCTACAACATCCCTAAATGCCTTAATAGTTGTTGTTTTAAAGGTTTAGGCAGTTACAGGGCAAGAGTGAGAATAAAATAAGGACAATGGAAACGTGATGAACCATTTCTGAAATGTCACAGGGAGAGGAAGCACCAGTTTTTATCTCAACCACTGTCTGCAAAGGGACAAATCAGGGCTCGTGTTGATGGGCATGCAATTCAGTTGCTGTCACCAGAGTTACTGCAGGATTCCTTTTCTGAGTTGCTGAACTGGGAACCTCAAGAGAATGAAATATACTAGAGAATGAACTAGAAGATTCACATGGAAATTTGAGCAAAAGGCAAAAGAAAAATCAGATCATGCAGCCAGCAGAAAAACTATGCAGAGAACAGAGTGGCCAGAAAAGGACAGAGGTTGTAGCTTTTATCGCTCTTTAGAAGGTAATGGTATTCTCATAATTATGACAAACGTATGATTAGTTTTTACCTGCTTAATTGAAGCACTTGATTACTCATATCTTTGCTCATGCATCATGAAGTGTTACTATTTCCTCAGATGTAAGGACCAAATCTAGTTACCAAATTTTACACAGATTCCATAGCAATTTCCATTCATGGAAATGATGGACCATGCCTTTGATGTAATTAGCCTTATAATATCCCCATGCAGGAGTCATGAAACTCCTATTTCTCTTTTCATTTATGAAATGGAATCTAAGAAAAAATCCCTGTTGAGTTTTCTGAAGTTTTAGGTCTACAATTAGAAATTTATGCCTACAGTGATGTCAGCAACCTACTGTAGAACAGATATTTGAATCCATGACCCTGAATTTCTAAGGAACTCCCCTAACTCCTTAGCCATGACTGTTTTCTATAGTGCTTATGCAAAAGGTTACAAATCCCAGTAAGCTATGACATGGGTGGGTTTTCACCTCCCTTATATTGATCAGCTGCACTCATTGCTTCTAGATGTGTGTCCTCTCAGTACCACAGTCTACCAGGTATTTTATATCAAACAAGCCAGCCTTCTGGGAATTCTAAGAGACAGACATGAAAAAAAGGAGATGAGGCCACGAAAATGAAGGGGGAGACATCTCTTACTACAAAATCAGCCCTTTGGTCACAGCTCTGTGCAAAACCATGCATTTAGAACTAATCTTATACACAAAATTTTTGCTTCCTCTCCCAGAAAATGCTCTGGTATCAGCACAGTGATACTGCACAGGCTGAACCACAGCCCCAGCTTACACAGATCAAGACCTCTTGGTAAAAATATGCTGCTCTCTGGAGAGGAATGAGGACAAGAAGCCATGGACGTGGTTCAGCAGAAAATCTAATTCTCCATGTTAAACATCTTTATGAATTGTGCCTCACTCAGCGTAATGTGTTTGTCCTTCACATTCAGCAACATGAGGTTTTAAAAGAAGAAAAAAGCAACATAATAAAGGAAAAATAATATGAAAGGTACTGAAACAGCTAATCTGTTTTCTCTCTCAGTGTATGTATGAGACTAGAAGAAAACAATATGACTGACATAATTTCTGTTCTCTTCTTGTTAAAGATTACAGAATAGTGAATGCTAGAACAGTGCATTCATAGTAGACTAAAATAATTTTCCATGTAGAAAATAATAAGTGTGTTGAATAGTTTGCTATTTAAAAAGATTTAAATGTTACCCTGGAGGAAATATTTGTATTTAAAGGTATGAGCAAAAGCAATTAAGGTAACTCCTTTTTTACATTCCAGCACTTTAGGATATTTATAGGCCCTGGCAGAGAGGCAGAAGTCAGCATACCAGATCTAAAGTTTGGAAAAATCAATGGAAAAATTAACAGGACCAACCCACTTAAAATTTGCTGGACACCTACTCCAGGTCTGTCTCCTCCTGGAAGGAGATGGTGGTGACTTTGGCCCAGGGGCTGGTTAAACACAGTCCCCAAAGTCAGGACTGGCAGCTGTAGCAGTAGTACACTAGGGAGGAGTGTACTCCCACAGGAAAGGCTCTTTTATTTGCAGGATGTTTAAATTAAGTTTTCCCAGAGGAGAGGTGTGGCCTGAGCCTCCCTGCCAGAAGATGGAGTGTCCAGCTCCCCAGTCAGGCTGAAGGGCAGGGACTTGCTCAGCTTTGTTTAATAGGACATTTTGATCTACCTGAACAGTCTGGGAAGGTACAGAGGCAGATGTTCCCTAGATCACCCCCTCTTCCTACCCCAAATCCCAGAAAACTACATTTTGTTCTGATCTGAAACTCCACATCTTTCTAACAGGCACTCAACTCCCTCCCTGAGGTCTTAAAAGGCTGACCAACCTCTCCCAGGCGTTGGAACTGTTGGCTTATATAATCGTAGGTCTGCATGGATTTCATTATCTAACGTGTAAGCCTATATACACGTAGTGCAATACATTTCAACAGAGCCTGCAGAGAAAGAGGAAGCTATATTTCATCAGTGTGACTTTTGGAGACTCACAAACTCCAGAAATTAGTGTTATAAACTTGTCAGCAGGTGATGTGTGGCTGCAGAATTATCCCAGCACTACCCCTTGTGTCCTTTGGATGGAACATTAAAGAAGAATGGAAGTTAACTATGCATGAGATGCACTAAAACTATATGCTTAAATAACACCCATCCACTCATTTTTCCTATTTTGTTTCAGGTCACTTTTTTCTAGACTGCAAATTCATAACTAAGTGAACAAGTACTTTCTTCCTGAGTATTTTATTTAAATGCTTGCACTGTGAGTCTTCTGAGCCTTAAAGGAGAGCAGCTTTTTACATCTTTGCAACAGAACCAAAACATGGAAAGGGCAACCATTTTAAGCTTAAAATTACAAAATATACCAAATAACAGAGAGTGTTTCGCCTCTGGGTTTGATTCAAATTTCCTAGCAGGGTGATTTCATCTCATCATGACCTGCCTTCTCATGTCCTCCACAATAACTCCATGGCATTACACTGGTTTACCCAGGAGTATCTGAGCCACATGCACAACACGCTGAAAAAATTGGAAAGCTGCCCTTTCTTACAGAACACAGGAAGAAATTTATGCAAACACAGATCAAAATATTAAATATTTCTATCCAATTTTTTTATTGCTTATCACACCGCCACATAAAACACACATTTTTGCCCATTGGAAAACAAATATAAAATAAATGGAGTAAAGTGTATTATTTCCATTGATTTAACTGGAATATGCAGCAAAATGCAAACTAATGCAAGTTGCTGGGTTTGAGGATTTCCATCAGAAATGTTCGAAATATTTTATATATTTTCATTTTTCAATTTGGGTGTTATTTTAAAATTATTGTCAAGGAGACACCATTGAAAAAACAAAGAGAAAAAAGTCAGACTGAACCTGGTAGGGTATCTTTTCAATTTGAGGAAGTATTTCTTATGAAGCATTTGAAAAGGAATAGGTCTTCAGTGAGAAAATTAACCTTAATAACAAAAAAACCCCAGTGAATGCAATTGTATTAATCATTTTCATCGCTTTGAGAATTGTGTTGTTAATGGCAGTGGTTGCTTCCTCTTTCTTGAGGTGATTCACTTCTCTGAAACTCTGTAGCTCTCAGGTGGGAGGGAAAATGAAGTTCAAATTAACATGTCTTTGCAGCTTATAAATGGGATGAATCCTATATTTTGTGACACAAATATCTCCAGCATTTTTGGAGAGTTATGTTCCGTTTCCTGCTCAATAGCAATGCAACAATATACCTGTAGCACATATTTGCTGTAACTTAAAAAGATTTCATGTACAAATCAGAGCTAAGCAAAGCTGTAGAGGTGAATTCAAGCTGAGGACAGTGTCATAGCTCTTCCTAGGGAAAACATAAACAACACATATTAGCATTTAGAGACACACAGAACACCCTGGTTCTGTAGGATGACTGTGAATGGCAAATTTTTCTTGCTGGTGAAGAGTCGAGATTACACATTTTCAGTGTAAATGAGCATTCATTTTAAGACCTTCTGGATCCTTTGTTTAGGGCTACATGTGGGTCTATTGTTATTCTGAAAAGGATAAAAAATGGTATGGAAAGAGACAAATGATGGTAGTAGCTTCATTTTTAGAGGAAGTACTGATCTGGTCTGATCTGAAATTAGTACAGAAAATGCATTTTTGGGATTTCTCGGTTATTGAAAGTCTTTCAGAAAAAAAATGTCATCTTGCAGCTGGAGGTAAAGAGAAAATTACTTCTGCAACTATGCTGCCTTTTGTGCCCAGGGGCAACATTTTCATATCTCTGTAACATCCATACATCATGGGAGAGATTCATACCTGGTATAGTTGACATAAATCTGTAATGTTCCCATGGGGTTGACAACAGCTCTTTCTCTTCACATTACTGCTTCCTGTGCTATGACAGATCACTGTACCTAACATTAATAGACTGACTTTAATTCAATCTGCACAGTACTAATATTAATGACAATATATATTGAAACATCCTTGTAAATGCTTCACAATGTTTATTTGTCTCCAGAAACAAAATGTTGGTTAGTCTTGTATTAAATGGACATTATCTCCAAGGATGTTACATAGATTAAAACAGCTTTCAACATTCTTAATACAGCCTATCAAATGCAAACACAAGTTTGCTTTTCTATAAACAAGCTGCCATCCTGTTTCATGATGATACTTACATGTACTGCCAGAACAAATGACAACGCAAGTTCTATTGCTATCTGCTCACAGCTGTCAGGAACACATTTCTGAAGGGATACAAATCTGTGCAGATTTGCTGGAAATAGTAGAAAAGCACAATGAAAAATAAAGGGATTCATTCCCAGGCTACTGGGAAGAAAAACCTACTTATCATCAGTACTACTTTTCTCTCCATTTTTCTCCCATCCAAGAATGTGTCAAAATCTCCCATGTGAAATGTGACTCCATTGTCCTTAAAAATGGTCTATTATAATTTAGAAATTAATATAAACTACTGTCAGCACAGTCTACCTTTAAAAATATAGAGATTATTAATATTTTGGAAGATGCATTCCAGTGTAAAAAGAAAATAAGGATTTATGGGAGATGTCAAGAGGCTTTTGTTATATTCACAGATATCAAAGTGAAAAGTTTTTTGTCATTGTTTTCTTGTCCTTTTTTTCTCTCAGCATT
Source organism: Scytalopus superciliaris (assembly GCA_013400415.1). Classification (NCBI taxonomy): domain Eukaryota; kingdom Metazoa; phylum Chordata; class Aves; order Passeriformes; family Rhinocryptidae; genus Scytalopus; species Scytalopus superciliaris. The sequence continues at coordinate 146,537 of VXBX01003939.1, read as the reverse complement.
TAATTGTGGAAAGTTGTTCCAAAAAAGCTTGGAGGGATTTGTGCTCTGTGTGTACCTGTGGACATTGTATGTAACCACGGGTGTTAGAAAAGGTTTATTTGGGGTATTTATTTGGGGTTGTAGATTGGGGTATTTGAATAGGAGTAAAGCTATCTGAAGCAAATTTTGGTTTTGTAGTTTGNGAAAGGAAAAACAACAGTCTTTATATTTATATTTTATATAATATATATATTTTAAATTATACTTTTGCCTTTCAAATTTCTGGATCATATGTATATCACCTTCATTCTGCTATGAGTTTTGAAATCATAAAAAATCTGTACTAAGTTGTAGCCTTTCAAGTCATAGGACAAGTTGATATTTCATGATATAATACTGAATGGTTCTGTGTTGTTCCAGCAAAAACTGACAAACTAAATGTAAGTGAATTTTAAAACCTTAGTTCTCAAAGTCAAAAGTCTTTGACAGTCCTCTAGATACCATTGTATTTTGTCGAAGTTATCAGCCTAAATTCACCCTCAGAATAAGTCAGCTGAAGTCAGCAGCATTGTAAAAGAATGAGCTTGGCTTAATGGAATTGAGGTCAGGGTAATATTTAGTTTGTGTTGCATGTGGTACAGCATAAAGCTGCAATTTTTCAAATGTATTTCATTCCTACTTGGTAAACACCTTTGCTGTTTCAAAAGTATGTCCTTGATGTCATAAACTTAGACTTTTTTTTTTTTTTGCCTATTGCTTAAGTTACCCATCTATAACTTGACTGATTAGAAAGAGTTACATCCCGAGACAATTTTGACTCAGAAGTGCATATGTAGAAGACATAATCCAAGAAAATGGTGATACAGGATAGAACACACTGATTTTTTCTAATTTAGTTGACTTCAAAATAAGCCCAGGACTTCCACTGAACAGGAAATCTGTACATTTCTTATCGGTGTATCTCCTTTAATGTTTTAGTTCAAAAAAGGTGCTCAACTCCCAGAGTTCTCTCATTTATCACACTTTCATTGGAATAATTTCAGAGAGCAGACCTGGAGTCCATTTGGATGACCAAAGGTGGAAAACCTATTCTTGGGAGTGCACCTCAGCAGCATCAACCACAAGTGACCTGCAGTCTAGGAATTCAGACTATGGTTAAGAAAACGTACAACTCCCCAAAACTCTGTAGTGTGGATATTGTGAGAACATGATATGCTATGATTCATGCTATGAATCACCTCCTACAGTCATCATCATTTACTAATAAAGGCATAGCCTCTGATCACATTAATAATGTAATAAAGCTAACTACATAGGCAAAGAAATCACCATGAATAATTTTTGGTGATGTAAAGTATTTCTCTGTATAATATCAATCTGAAGAATAGTTTCCTATGGTTCTTCATCCCTAGCAGTATCAGCAGAGAGTATAGAGAATATTTTTGATGTATGTCATCAAAATAATGAAAAACTCCTCACAGTGCAGTTCTTTTGTGAGATATTGTCTGAATTCAAGGCTAGAAATGTCTGCATTCAGAAGATGAAATGGGGTTTCTTTGTTTTTGCCATAACACCCTAACACCCATGGGAAACACCGGTTCTGTCCCTCAAAGGAAGCATTGCAGTAAGAGTATAACCTGCAGTGAACTCAGCTGGCAAAAATTGTCAGTTTCAGTAGAGTTAGGCCTAAGCAACATGGAGCAATGCTCCCGTGTTACTGTCCTTGACAACAACTTCAGCTCTTCAGGACTCATGGGAGGATGAATTTTCTCTCTGAAGTTTTCCATATGACCCCATGATCAACTTCATGTTCCCACTAGTGGATCTTAAGTAGCCTTCAGCCTTCCTAACCAGTCTCAGCAGCATCTCATCCAGCCTCATTATCACCCTTTCACACAGCACACTCACAGGCTGCCCACTCTCCAGCATGGGTGAGGATGACAGAGGTCATATACAACCCTAGATCACAGTGGCCACAGCTCTAACAGAGAAACAACCTATTGTGCCAGATGTATGACAACAGGTATGTTTTTCTAAAGTGTTTTTGTGACTAAAGTGCCTCTGCTGCTGAAAAATTGCTGGAGCTCAGGCGTCCAAGAGGAAGCATTTTTGAAAGAGATCATTATGCAAGGTCAGTGCCTTGATGTGCTTGTTGCAGAATAGGATGGACCCTTGCACCCAGAAGTGTTTATATCTGGGACCACGTTTTAATCTATAAAGGAAGCCTACTATAAAATAGTATTTCAGATTGAATTTACCCCTATCTCTCACTAATGCTCAGCTAACACATGAAATTTAGGAAGCAGTTGCAGTATTTTGAATAAGCAATGTAACAAGAGTAAGAAGTTATTGCAAAATACAGCTGCTGCTTTTGCTTTTCAGAGATAGAGTATGCTAATGTATTTAATCTCAAAGTCTGACAAGGAAATGGGGAAGGAAGAGGATGTAGCCTGTTGAAATGTAAATGTTAATAATGCTCTTTAAGTGAAGCAAACCCGACAAAAATATTCATTCACTTTTTCAATTAAATAGAAATACTGCATTTCTACAACATGATTGCTAACTTTTCTTAAATGGTTCTTTAACACTTCATTGTATGTAATGGGCTCCAGCCACTATCCTGCATTTCTTTCCACAACACAGCTTAATATTTGGGCTAAAACACAGATTTTGGAGACTGTTAAAAAGATATTATCTGACCCCAGCCTGATGAGAACAAATAGGTTTTAAAAGCTCTATATCAGTTCTCAAAATAAAACACCTGCCATGCACACAGAATACATCTGACACAAGTAGAAAATAGTAGATGTCTGCAATAATATAAATTAATTTTAAGAAAAACTCGTTAGTAAATCATATTCCTTATGTGCTATACTTTTCTTAAAGATGCTTAAACATGCAGTTCCAATTAACACATTTCTCAATTTAATAATCATATAGGAAATTAATCCCTGAATTCTAAGAAACAGTTTATGAAACTTAATTATGTGATTGATATAGTGCATTTCACCTGGTACTTGGGGACTTCCAGAGGAGTGGTGAGGAATGGCATGAACCAGTAGTTCATGATGGAATTCATATAACTTAACTTGAGCTATTTAAAATCTAGAGGTCTAGACTAAGTCTGACTGTGTGCTCTCTCTGACAAAGTTTTCACACTAGTAGGAGAGATTGAGTAAGATCCTGGAGGTAGGTGAAATCAGGTATCATTTGGAAATGTCTTTTCTCTCTCCACTGACTAGATCATATTGGAAATGTGGAAATTTTAAATGGTGAGGCTGTATGAGAAGTATTCTACATAAAGGAATGAAGCAGAAAAGTGAGATTCAGCGATTCATCAAACTTGTACCGTAGTTATTCCAATGCTGGTACTCTGTTTTTTTCAGGTTCAAAACTGCACCTTACTTTGTGTTATTTCAAATTTAACATTATAGAATAAAATCCAACATTCTGTGACCAGAATTAAAAGTGAGATAAGTACAACTAAAAAAAAAGCAATTTAAAGACAAAATTATCAAGAAATCCAGGCCCAATTCTTTTACCCATTCTAACTTGAATGTCTTTCTTGAACTAGTCTTCCACTGTGTGAATAAATCCACAGATTCCACAGTTTTCAGCAATACGTCCAAACTCTCTTCATGCACGTACTGTGGACTCTTCCTCAACCCCCCAAAACAATGCATTCAGTAAAAGAAAGGATCTTTGTCAGTGACTTTGACAGGCTGATAGGTACTTCTAGTCCTCCAGGTAAGTTGACATTTTCTTCTGCCCTCAAACTGCAAGAAAGTGCTCTTTAGATCATCTACCTGGGCAAACACAGTCATTTACTTTACTTGACAACAGTCAAAATGTTGTTGTATGGTTCTGACCCCAGAAGCTGATCAAGCTTTTGCTTCATAAAGGATTGTAAACCTATCATCTGGTGCACTATCACCTATCATCAATATAAGTTTCTAGTTTCCTGGTCAAGGTGTATTCTCATTGTTTTTGTGTTAGCTGAAGAACAATATAATTCCACAGGGAACTGTTACTTTCTGATCCCACCACATAGGTTGAGCCACTGATAATGTCTTGATTGCCATTATACTGCCAAAAGTTGATGCAAACTCAAAGTTAGAAGGAAGTTGGAAAATTTTGTAGTGACGCTTAGAAGTAAAAGTAGCACTATTTCAGGAGCTCTTGAAATTTTTAAGCTAACAAAATATTGACCTTCTTTTTTGCAGCTCCTTGTCATATTTTGAGATATTTTCATTTAATATATATTTGTCAAATCAATTTTCTCTCTAGTAGGATGTAGCAAAATATTCTTATTTAATTTGGATATATAGAGAACCATAATATCCAGTAATTATGGGGCTTACCTTTGTTTGTTACATTATCCAAAATATTTTGCTCAAGTGTGTTTTGGCACAGTAACCTCAAGGAAGTAAAAGCTACATGGCAAAAAGTGACAGTTTTGTAGGCTTACCATGAATTGATTTTTCAGACGGTTCTAGCCATATGCAAAATTTTAAACCATAAACCAGTTTAAGGCAAGTCTTAAAAGCTTACTTAGTGATCTTTAATGTAAACAAAAAAGTAATACTGTTACTCATAAAAGTTAACAATACTTACCTGTCTAGGAATCTTCCTTCAGTATTTCTGAAGCAGCATTAAAACATCAGGAGAAAGAGAAATAAGAAACTTCTGAGTTCAAACAATGTGTGTGTGTACTTAAAAAATCCTTTCTTTAAAGGTTTTCACCCCTTTCCACTGCCTGTTGATCTGTCTGTGGGAATTTCACAGAGCACCAAATGTCTCTTCTCAAGTACTTGGAAGGAGTCTCATATACTAGTTTTGCGAAACAATAAAAAAAATTCCACAATAAAACCAGAGGATAAATAGTCTTTCTGAATATAAGTAATCACTACTAACAAAATGAGGCCTCCACACCCAGTTTTTTGCTCTCTCCACTTGATTTCTACTGGAAGCAAATTTTGGAGGATTTGTCCCTATTACAATGATGCCACAAGGCAGCAAAGAATGCCAAAGGTGCTCAGCATAGGAGACATCAACTATTTTAAAATAATGCATGCGACATGAGGCCAGGAAGACAAAGTTAGAGTTCATATGGGTCTACTTTATAGATGGGTGGGCCAAAGAAGATAGCAGGAGCTACTGAAGGGTCTGAGAGGGGTGGACAATGACAGCTGTTTTACAGTATAGAATGACTGTAGGGTGCCTAAATGACAAATGGGCATAGTCTTCTTGAATTCTGTCATGCTCCCAAGAGCAGAGGATGCTTTGTTAAGCACTGATAGCTGTTACAGGACAACTTCTTTAGCTGAAGTGACAGTTGTTTTTGCTTTGGTGATGAGAGATATTTTGTCCCCGGTCCTCTGAGAATGACTGTCACTGTTTATGATATAATTTTCTGACATCTATAGGAAATATCATAATTTGATATCCTGGCAAAATGATCTTATTCTTGCAGGTTAGCCAAAAAAAAAAAAAAAAGAAAAGAAAACAAGCATGAAAACTGCTTTTACTTAAAGCATCTTGTCATTTTTGTTATCTAAAATTGAAAAATTAGGAAGTACTCAGCATATAAAAGTGATTATTGCCTTTAAAAAAGAAAGGGTACTAAAATGAGGGGAATTAAGATGCTTTTTTTTTTTGGTGCTTTTTGAGCAGCTGGACTCTGGAATTCTGCTAGCTTTTTGTCCTGACTGAACTTTCTATTGTCTTTGTGGATAAGCATGTACTATGCCTCATTTCACTTGAATTTCAGGCTAGGAGCACAAAATAATACAAGTCAAAGCTTTTATCCCTGAGATGTTCCTTCACTTTATCAAAATAACACCATGTTTCCAATGAACCCCATTTTTTCCCGGGTAAAACAACCTTTGGATTCTCATATTTGTATTCATATTGGCTGCTTTTTTAAATATTGGGGGTTTTGCCTTTCAATCAAGGAAAATAAAACCAGTAATTGGCATTGTAAAGTGATTTCTGAGCTAGCAACATCCTAGGGCAGCAGAATAATGTGTGCTCTTTTAAACTTTCTGAGAATCCCTTATTATACATCATTCTGTCTCATGCACTTGCCTTGTCATTCACTGAGTTTTTATGTATGTTAGATTCATTTGTTTGAATTAGTTATTCCAGATGCCCCAGATTTTCAACTCAGTGTTCACCTACTCAGTGACCATTTATACCTGTTCTCTGTGCAGACTTTGAAATTACTTCTGTTTCCATTAATTTCATCTCACATCATTCTGCTGCAGTTCATTGCTTCTACTAAACAATGTATTTCTAATATATTCCCTTTTAGCATTGCTGTAAGAGATGTCAGGAAAGTTGCTTGTTACATTTGGCTCCTTGGCTCCTATTCCATTTTGTTTTTCAACAATGCTTGTATCCTGAACATAAAAGAAAGCCATTTTTGTTAGTACCATATAAACCTTTTTCCTGTTGCCTGCAAGGCAAGAAACATGTCTCCTTATTCCATTTTCTCTGCTTTTGGTCTCTGCACATTCATAGTCCTGCTCTCCCCATCACTATATCTGCATTTCATGAGTTCTTGGGGAAAAAAACAATCTTCAAATCATATCCTTAACTTTATGTATAAACATTTGTATATGTCTTAATAAATAAAAAGGAGAATGCTTTACAATGAAATAGCTTTCAGAAAATTTTAATATGTTGAAGGGTTTGTTCCCATTTGTTTTATTTAGGACTTTCAAAATGGAGCATAGTGCCTGGAATAGGAAAATATGCAAAGCCACCAGTATCTAACAAAACCCAAACACTCTCCCCATAGAGACTGCCCAGACTGCCACAGTCTAGTCTGGAAACACCAACGTGCAATGAAGCAGACAACATGAGAGATCCTCTGAGGTTCAGAGGGGATATCTTTTTATGAACACTCTACCATCATGCTATGTGAATGGCCCTAGGCAGCCCATTTACTTTCACAGTTTTCCAAATAACTTTCCAATATTTCTTCATAACAATTAGAGTTCAGAATTCTTGGGAGCCAGTTTCATGGTGACTGTCCTGGGTATCTCACAATTTGATCCCTAATTTCACATACAGTGACAGCCAGGGTAAGATCTCCAGCATTTACCCCTGCCTGCCTCTCACACTGGTTGCCAGCACAGCAGATGGTATTGTTGTCAACCACTGCCCCTGCCACAGACTGGCCAAATGTAAGGAAGGCACACAGTAGAGTGGTATGCATTGTATGCTGCAGCCTCATTGTGATGTATGGCTCCTGCTGTGTATTAATAAAATCTGACTTACAAAATTGCAGATAATTCTGCCTGGTAATGATCCAGCCAAGCACAGAGGGAATGTGAGAAACTCAGTAAAAGTAATTGAGTTTTCACTCTTAAGCCTTTCACATCCATCTGAAAATCCTATCCTCTATCTTTCTGGAGAAACTGCTGAACATATAAAGCCTGCTAATGCTGTTTCAATATGGGCGTATTACTAGTGTCCTTCTGATGTGTCTTGTAATGCTCAGGGTGTCTGAGGTGTACCAGCTCTCTAGTACTTAAACACTGATGTTGAAGAAATCAGGGAGGAAGTGCAGTCTCCTATTATAGATGTCCAACTCATTTTACCAGTAACAGCTGATTTAATTTTAAATGAAATTGTTAACTTTTAAATTCCTTTGCAGACTTTTGAGATTATTAGGGGAAGAGGATTTAGTTTACTTCTGCTTCCTTACACAATGAAGTGTTAGCTGCATGCTAAGATTTTGCATGACCAGAAGAGGAAAATACTTTGAGAGAACATTCCTTGCTGGTTCTGTCCCAGTATCGCTCACCTGACTGGCTTTGACAGACTGGACACTTGTCACAAGAGCAGTCTGGTTCCCACGAGAACTTGCTATTATGTCAAACTGCCACAAAATTTACATTCAATCTGAAGATACTCAAGAATCTGGAATTAAAATATTTGCCATGGTCTTTTTCACATGCAGTTATCACTAAGGATGCAAGTGGAAGATGTCATATCTACAACCATGGATGGACATGTTAGATACAGGAGACATCTCACAGCCACAACACTGCAGCATCTTCTTTCTCTTTCAGATCTGGATTTAACAAGACACTAAGATGACTCTGTAACTACAAAAATACAGTGTGTTCACTCCCAGTTATTTGGGAGTATCTACTCCTTCTATCTTTGAAGGCTTTCTTAGCTCCCCTACCTCTATGAACCTGCCCCCAGTTATACCATCTGCCTCTTACCTTATAACTTTGATTAGCTTTCACATTCCTGAGTCTCCCGTTGCTTTACCTCTAGTACTCCTGATTGCCTTTCCCCTAGTCTCGCTACTCTTTTCCCCAGTACTATGTACTTTCCATGGGGATTGGCTTAAACTCCGTATTGGTGTTCCTTTCTGTCATGCTATTAGCACTGATCAAAGTACGCTACTGAGGCATCAGAAATATCTATTGATCAGCTTTTAAGTCTCCATGAACATGTATTTCTGTGTAGTGTTTATCAAGTATTTAATTGACTGTAACTTGCTTTGTTGTGCACTTCATTTGGTTTTCCCTAGCATAAATTGAAATCAACAAAACAAGGCTGAAGAAAGCTAAGCAGGGATGTTTCTCATGCCAGTGGCTTTTGCTTCTCATGAAAACCCACACAACATCATCATTGGAGTCTGCAGCTGTGGGGTCATGAGACCAATGGCACCAGCATAAATGCAAAGGAATGCAAGGCTGCTCCAGGCAGCTCAAGTGAAAGGTTGTATGGTTGTAAATAGCTGACCTGTGACATTACAGATCCTGAAACACTAAGACATCTCAGGCACACCATACAGCTTCATTTTCTGTTTACCTTCTTCACCGTACATGTGATTTCACAGTCATCTGCCATACCACCTCTCTTCATTTCTCTTCAGTCGGAGAAGTCTAGTTAGTCATTCTGCATGCAGAGTCTGTCTGGTATCTGTGATCATCTTCATCATCATCCTTCTCAACATTCTTTTCAATTATACTACAATCTTTTGAGAACCTTGCACTAGAATTATAGACAATTTTCAAGACATGGTACATGGAAGTATTATAGAGTGGCCTGGTAATGTTTTCTGGTGTTTTTTTTTTTTTCCCCTCACCTAAATAACTTCTAATGTTGTATTTGTTTTTTCACTGAGACAGAGTAATGCAAAAACCTTGTCATTTTTATAATTCCTGCAATGTGTTCACAGTGAGCAGAATCAGACAAATAGTTGTAATACACTTTTAATCTTGATGTTTAGAAGATTTTCTACATAAATGATGCCAGTTGAAGCTGGACCACCACATGAACATGGACACTCTGAAGGTCAAAAACCTATACATATACAAACATGCAAAAAGTCAAAGAATGTTTATTCAAATAATTTAGATAAAGCATATTTCACATGGGTTGAGAGATATGCCCACAATTTTGCAGTCATTTGATCTGTGAGGGGAGGGCACTTGTCAGGTTTTAGAACACTTGTTTTTCTTTCAATAGAATTCCTTAAACATAGGCTTCTCTTTCAAAATATCTAGAAGTGTTATTGTCACATTTCAAGTAGCCAGTCTTACATGCAGTTGACTTAGAGGCAATTCAAGTGAATATTCATTTATGGAAGGTTTTGGTGGGGTTTTTTTGTTTTGGTTTTTTTTTTTTGTTTTTTACCATTAAGAACTAAACAGAGGTACTGGGACAATGTGGCTATTTGTATATAAAGTGAAAAAAACACATCTGAATGGCATTGACTCTTCTTGGGCTACCATTTCTGATGTGCATAATAGAGATCTATGGAAAAAATTAATTAGTTCCTGCTTCGCTGTGGAGAATCACAGCATTAGCAACATTAGCCCAGTACTAAGGAATTTCACTTACTAAAAGCCACTGGGGACCTGATCCGAAGGTCTGTCTTCCAGGCACTTCAGGGATTTGAATCTGCTTCTCAATGCAGTGTGAAACTTATTTGCATATAAATTCCCATTGTAGTATAATGTTTATGCTTCCCATGCAGCTGAGATGGAGTAGAATGGGTCACTGAGAAGAAAGAAAAATATTTAAATCTTTTTGAGACTCTGAGGTGACCCCCATCACCTCCTGCCCTGTTTCACTCACACCAACATCTTGGAGGCCAAAGTGCCCCTTTGCCTGAAGGTCAGTTTCTCATGGAAGGCTGCAGCACAGTGAGCAGGAATGGAGCACTCTCTGTTTAGCTTGCCAGATGTTAGCCTGCTTAAATATAATCTGCTTAAGTAATAACCTGTTTTTCTTAAATTTGAGCTAAAATTTATTTTAAACTTCACAATGTAAAATCCAGACAGGCAATTTACTTCCTCAGACTTGCAAAACTCTTCTCTAATTATACAAAATTAATTCAGGCAGGGCAGAAACCTTAAAACTCTCCTTTGTTGAAAAATACAGTTCATGGAATATGTGAATTCAAGCAAATGAAACAAATGGGTTTTGGCAGTAGAAAAGCAGTTGTTCCTTAAGTCAGAATATTTTGTTTTGATTTATTTTAATAACACATTTAATCTTTTCCTGTTTTGAGACAACCTTTTGTTTTAAACCTTGGTTTCAGAGCTTGGGTGGGCAAAGATACTTTCTAGAGATGCTATTCTTTTCCATTAACTGTGTAAGATGGGGTCACTGGAGCTCTCTGTTTAGACTCACTCAGGTGGCTTATCTAGTTGGCATGAACTTGCTTTGTCTGTTCTTCAGAGGCAAAACTGAAAACTATCACAGAGTCCTCTGAAAAAGAAAATAAGCAAAATTCAGTCTGGTTAATAGTGTAGCAAATGGGAATTATCCAGAAGATCCCATAGAAAATGTGAGGTGGGACTTCAGGGACACATAACATCTCTATTCACACCGAAAAAAACCCCAAAACAACCCAGTCTAGCTCTTAGATGAACTGATTGCTGAATAAAACATAGAGAGGCTGTGGAATTTCCATCCTTGGAGACATTAAAACCTCAAATTAATTAATCCCTCATCAAAATGACCTGAGGCTGAAAATAACAGTTGTGAGTCCAGGGTGGGATGAGATGACTACCTGAGATCCCTACCAGTCCAAGCTTTTCTGTGAGTATGCTTCTCAAAACAGAAATAGCTGACGGTATAGTCCTGCAAGGAACTATGGAATCATACTGAATATGAGCCATCAGTGTGGCCAAGAAGGCCAGTGGTATCCTGGCTTTTATCAAAAATAGTGAGTCCAGAAGAATCAGAGCAGTGATTGTCCCCCAATACTGTATATTATAGAATATAGTTGCATTTTGCAGATACTATTTGAAATATTGGTCTCCAACAGCGGGAACATGTGATATGGGTTCTGATAATGATTGTGAAAATAGTGAGGTGTTATATCACTTTTAGATTTTGCTGAGTCATTGACAGTCACTATTAATACCTAACATAAGGACACTTTTTTTAATAAACAGGGAAATTCCTTTAATTCTGAAAAAAACAGGACATCATTGGATTTCTCTCACTAAATTTGTCAGAGCCATTCACCTGCTGATTTATGAGTCACACACAAGTCACTTTTACAGTATATTCCAAAGCAATGTAACTGTGCATATTTTCCCACTTGTATGTCATCACTATACAGATACTCTGACATACACAAAAAACCAACCCAAAATCAAACTCAATGATACTATCACAGTCTTGTCTAGTATACAAAAATGTCCATGGCAGAAACAAACATTCTATATCTACCCCTTAGTCCCACGCCACATTCATTATGTATCTTCCAATTTCTGCAGAAAATTCCTGTTTTATCAGGTAAGTCTGGTTTTCTCCAAAGCAAATAGAATCCCATATGTTGAATAAATGGGTCAAAAAAATAAAAGATATAAATATTAAAAAATACTGGTAATATTTTTAAAAGTGTCATATATGCACCTGAAATACATTTCCTGGTTTGGGTGCTTCTATACGTCTGAGTACTTGCAGTGGTCGCAACATGATTGATGCTGCTTCGGGTTGTGGACATGTTCATGTGTGGATGTGTGTGGATGCATGTCAGGGCATCTGTTACCTGATCCTGTTCTCCATTAAGGCTGAAAATCTTAATTCAGCCTCTTAATATTTATATGTCAGTCTTTCAAGTCACAACAATATAGTCTTTCCTGAAGAATCAGTCCTCAAACAATGCAATGCATGCAACCCTCTCCTGGGAAATGTTTCCTGCCTTTCATGAAGTACTATAACATGAACGTATATAGTGAAAAATGTATAGTATAAAAACTGTAAAATCTTGCAGGAAGAGATTGTTGATCCAGAAGTTTTGAAGCCTGGTGCTTAACATAGCTATTGATGAGCTATTAATTTGCAGATACTATGATCATACACATGTGAAAAACTGTCACCAACTGTGAACAAGCCACTATAGGATATATTCAAATCTTGCCATAAAGACTTAATATCCTTGAAGCAGCTTTAATCTGTCCCAATAGAGAAGAAAGTTACACCTGGATTTGCAGCAGACTGAAGTACTAAGATGTGTCATAAAACCAGAACGTAAATGTCTTTAAAATCTAGGCTTTCTGGTCTGGAAAAAGCAGCATTACATTTTGGGTTAAGTAAGCTTGATTGGGCTCAGAATAAAATTGCTTCATGTCTCTTTATATCAAACTAAAAATTATATTTTTGTCTTGTCTTTGCTTAATTGTAAATAGTGGATCAAATTCTCATCTTATACATAAATGTAAAAACACATGTCCAAGGGCAGAATTTGTCCAAGTAATAGAAAAGTAATATGTATTTCTGGTAGAGGACTTTTTTAGATTCTGACATGGAAACGTGCATTAAAAATTTGCAGCAAAATTTAAAGGAAGCAAAATTGGCTCTTCTCCATTTTGTACAAAAGAGACCTGAGCACTGAATCTAATAAGAATATACAATTTTAGAAGAATGCTGACTTGTAAGCAAAATGTTTATTTCATGTCAGTCATTCCTGATTTGGATTCAATATGAATTCTTGTTATCATCAATTATCATCATCATGGCTAGGCTTCATGAACGAAGATTTGGGAAGGGCTCTCCCCACGCTTGCTACAAGCTCACTGGTGGCTAAAAAGGCCAGTACGAGACAGGGAAGTCCAGTTACAAAAGGCACAGTGGAGTCTCCTCGGGCAGGATTGGCGAGGCACGGTTCTTTCTGCGCTGCCTTTTTTCTTCCAGACTGATCCTGCGTGCGCTCTCAAAGGAAGCAGCAGCATTATGGATGGTGTGCCTCCATGCCTCCCGATTGGAGGCCAGAGCGGACCATTGATGGTGGTCAATATGGCCAAGGCTGAGGTGTTGTTTGAGGGAGTCCTTGTATCTCCTCTTCGGGGCTCCTCTCTTGCGGCAGCCGGTGGCAAGCTCACCATAGAGCACAATCTTAGGGAGGCGGTGATCCTCCATCCTGGAGACGTGCCCTGCCCAGCGCAGCTGCATTCTCAGCAGCACGGCCTCAATGCTGGTGACCTCTGCCTACTCAAGAATAGACACATTAGTCATGTAGTCTGTCCAGTGGATGTTTACAATTGTATGGAGGCAGCGCTGATGGAAGCGCTCGAGGAGTCACACTAAGTAGAATTATATACCCTTTTTAAATGCAATTCTTGTTGCAAAAAAGCAATGTGTCTGTAAATAGACCAGGGACTCAGTGTTAATAAATAGCAAAATTGCATTTAGAATTTCCATTTCCTATTGTAGAAGCTCAGAAGATAAGGGGCTAAAGCGTATGTCTCAAACACTGATAGTCGGATAGCCAGAGTCAATCAAGGATTGTCAGTGGAAACACTATGAGAAAGAGCAGAATGTGACTGGAAAAGGGGGCCATGCAGAGGTAAGGCAACGTTTTTCTCAGACAAATGTCCTTGTTCTGGCTCCCAGAGATAAGCACAACACAATAGAGCACAGGTGCATGCAGGAGGTTGAGAAGCAGGCATGGACTGGCTGACTCAGTAGGGTGGGGTCAAGATCACCAGAGCCCCTTGAAGTTCTCTGACCCATTTCCAGAGAGGTCTAGAAGAACAAACTAAGCATGATAACTAATTTGCATAGAAAGTGAGGACCTTGGCTTCAGGGTGGGGAAATTTATCTACAAAAGAGTACCCCAATAAAGCCTGGGTGGTGGCCCAAGGACCCTGAAAGCCAAAAGCTGGGTCAACACTGGAGCTAGAATTGATGATCTTTCTTTCCTTCCTTTCTTTCTCTCTTTTAATCTCTCTCTTTCTTCTCTTTGACTCTACCCCTTATTCAAAATCCACAGCTATGTGCTTATACAAGAAAATGAACTAACATACCAATTTCCATGCCAAGTGTGTAAATCACAAATAAAACTTCATAAGTTTTTGAGGACCCTCTAACTTTTGTCATTCCTTTTTGACCCCGGACACCTATGAATCTTGGGTGCTCCCTTCCCCTTAGAGATGGGGCACCATACCTATAAAACAATTTTTACTTCAAACAACAAAAGTCTCATAAAACTCAGAAGTAAATAAAATATAGTGATTTTGAAGCGTGCTAATTTTTATCATATGTCAAGAGTAGTTCACTTTGTGCTGCACCTGAATTCCTCTAGTGGTTGAAGAAGGTTTTCATGTTCAGAGCCACCAAATGAAATCCTGTAACATCAAACTTTAAACAAATTTTCTAACTTTTTTGTACCTTCTGGCTTTCTAAAATCAAATGCCTGACTTGAAAATTAGGCAAATGTAGTTTTCCCCCTCATCTACTGCACATATAACAGGTATTTTAGTAAAATACAATTATTAAATCTTGTAATAAGTCTGTCCAGTTAGGAAAACCATGCAACAGCTTTCATTTCTGTATCACATCTGCACTTGCTAAGGTTTTGCTGGTCAGAGGCTTTTTCTGCTCTTTTTCCATTGTTATTTCATGTCATTGAAATATTCATCATCAAAATTCAAATTAGTTCATCAAATCAAAGTTGACTTAGCAATCTAAAATTGCCAGGACTGATTATACCCCTCTGACAGTATCTAAGAAAGACATTTATATATGCATTTAAGCAAAGAGACAACATGTACAGTTTAGATGTGGTAAAGAAGTAGGATTAGTGCTAATCCAGTTTTGTTCACAGGTGCAGATGTAGCTCCAGCAGCATCCCTGGGCCTCTCAGACATCACCATTCCCAGCCACAGGAATAACCACCCTATGGAAGTGTCCCTGAAGGGGAATTGCAGGGAGCAGACCTGCAGATCATGTTAATTTGGAGCTACTCTGCTTTATGGAAGCCTACTTCAGAAACAGGTAGTAACAGCCAGACTTTGTCTGAATGAGAGAATCATCTCATTCAAACCACATAGTCCACTAAGGCTACTCATTTCAGGTTGGTATGCAAAACGCCACAGAAAGCCAGGGTATTTTGCATTTCAAAGGCTCAGAGATCTTTCTAAAAGAGCTGTAAAATGATATTTTTATAGTATACATTCTGACTGAGAAAGCAGTCGTCCAGGTGAGAACATGGGCCCTAGCCTAAATGTATCTTAAGCTCAGTGAGGCTGATGGACCTTAAGTACTCAAAAGTAAACAACATTGCTTACTAATTTTCCTCTAAAAAAATCAAAGTGGTACAAATGCAGCAGAAGCACACACCTGGACCAGATGGAACATCAAATATTGACTCAAAGGGTGTTGTGGACATCCGTTTTGGAACAAAAAATTCAAAGTATCTGAGAAGTTACTGGAGTTGGCAGATGTTCAGTTGCCATAGAAAATCAAATCCTGTGTACTGAGGTGATTAAATATATCTCTGTGTGGCTACTTTTATTGAAAATATCTGCCTTAAAATCAATGTATCTTATTTTGTGATATTATGTGACTATTCACATATATAAAACAGTGATATAGTTTCTCTGGCTATAACGTGGCTTCATGAAAATAACCTGTTCATTGAAATCCTATCAAAATACTGAGAAAAAGGTTGTCAATATTGGTCTGAGACCCAAGCTTAAGAATTGGTTGTAAATATTCTGATCTTAAATAAATTCTCCGTAAATATATTTTAGTGTGATACCTTTCCATATCTTGATAGCTGCTATATCAGGACCCTGATGCTCACAGAAAGCATATAGTTGCTTAAAAAAAGTATTGAAAAAAACCCACCTGGAGTGTTGAATTAAGCATACAAGGCATAATTTACTGGACTTGCCAACTTAACAAGATCTGAAATGTGATTTCTCCTAGTGCACTGATGTTCCAATCCTTATACAAATATTCTCAAATTAATGCCAAAGATTCATGTTTCAACAGAGGTGCCGTGGTATGTTAACTGTAAATACATGTAATGCAAAAGTTCTGTTGTGTATAGAGAATATAAGTTCATAAAGAATAGTTAATTTTATTTTGCTTTTATGAAGGACATCAAGATTTTTACGCTACTGAGAAATAATTCTAACATTGTTCAGACTGTGTGCCTGCAATGTTGGCATCAGAGAAATCCTTATCCCAAATTTATATCATAAGGTTGCCATAAAATGTATAGATTTAGTGCATAAAGCATTGACAACCTGAGTGGTAACAGAGTTTGCGATTTGTGAACAAATATTCTTATAGTGTACATTGTGAAAATGCATCAATATCTCTCAGACCCAGAGAATAACTCATTCTTTAGTAACTAAATTAACTAAATAAACTAAAACTAGCTTGTTCACCATGGCAGAGATCAGAGCACATGGAGCACAAGACATGGTGACAAACCAGAGGGCACACAGCAATTCCTATAGGAAGAACCTGCCTGACAATGCTTGTGGTTGTTGCAAGGTGCCCACACAGTTTTTAGCATCAGTGATACAAATCCCTTCTATGAACATCCTTTTCTTTGAGAACACTGTAGGATAAATTTCTATACACATATACATTTGGCTTGAATTTCTGGGCAAATTGATTTCCTTCCTTATTGCTTACTCATGAAACCTAAACCTAATCTGCTTTTGTCAATGATCCTCATATTTTCATCTGCTCCTGTTACCTCTACTGCTGTTCTTTTGGGGAAATGAGCAACAAAGTGTCAGTAAGCAGCCCGAGACCCTTTAGCCAAGTCTTGAGGTTTCCAAGAACTCTATTTTCTTGAAGTCTCATCTCAACAATACTCAGTAAAGCTCTTTGCAAACCTTTCCATCTAAAGCTGTCTAAAATTTCTCACATTTCGATTTTACAAAGAAAACACTCTTGTAATTGAAGTTTCCAAAGAGTCTCTGTGACTCAGGAGCTCAAGTCACACTTAAAAAAACTCCAAAAAAACCCAAAAAAACAGTTTAAGTGCTTTCAATCGTGTCTAAAGGGAAGATTTAGATTTCTAGCTCACTTAAGTGGTTTTTGTTTGTTTTTTTTTAATGTCTATCATCTGTCTGAAAGTAATTTACCCTATGCTTTCTAACTCCCTAGGTATTCATTCCAATATGTCATCACTCTGTTGTTAATTTTAAAATAGCTCTGTGTACAAATTTTCTAAGCACTGAAAAATTTCCCTTCCAGTTCCAAAATAAGTGATTTTTCAGTGCTTCTTTTCAGTCCTTCCCTTTCCATGGCTAGAACTTCAACAAGAAGAATAGAAAGGATTCAGCTTGTTTGGGATTTTTTTTAAGCCCATGTATTCACACAAGTAAAAACTATTTTGCACTGTGTGATTTAGATACCTCTAATTTCATGTCTAATCTTAACGTAGAAGTTGCTGCAGTTCAAGAAGCACCTTACAGTTTTTCTTCAGGATCAGAGAAAAGGGTGAAGCACCATGGAAGCCCTTTCTGCATGTGTCTCAAAATCAGTGAAAAGTCTAATGTTGCCAACAGAAGCAAAAGCATCATTAGTCCTCCCCTTGTGGGTGATGATAGAAAAGAAAAACATGCTGCAGTTCACTCACCACCACTGTCATTATTTTGAAACCTGTTGGCACTCCTTTAGCGAGTAGGGAGCAGGACATGCTGTTCAGGTGTGCAGGACTCATTCCTAGCAGAGGTTTGGCATGGTCCACTGACAGGCATTGGTGATGCGTCACACTCTGCTTTTCAACATCCACCAGTAGCAAATAGGCTAAATCCTGGCTTCAGCCGGGACCTTTCTCCTCTTTTATTGACAAAATGGGTCTTTGTCACATTGTTGCCTGGAATTCCTAGGAAGAAAACTTCCACTACAGGGTAAGGCAGAGAAAGATCCTTTACTAAANNNGTACAGGGGTTACAAGCTATTTTTCAAATGCAAAATACTATAAAACTATATAAAACTATATTAAAATCTACAACTATATTAAGGCTTACGGCAACAACATGTTCACATAGATTTTTGCAAAACATTGCAAAACAATGGTTCGAAGGGATCTCTTCATTTTATGGTTTACCATGTAGACCAGAATAGCTTCAGGACCAGCTCTCTCTTTCCCAACAGAAAGGCCATCGAGAGCCAGGTCTTAGTCCTTCCTCCAAAACGGTCTGAGTTTAAACAGTCTGATGTAGCTACTAAAGAAGTAACAAGTGCAGAAATAAGAGAGTTGTCATCTAAAGTGTACATGAAATGTTTCTTCCGTAGATCACAGTTCTCTCGTGAATACTGTGACCATGAAGATGACTACTATTCAAACACTTGAAATCTAATGCAAAGGATAATGGGTAAATTCTTGCAGTTATCCATTGTTGGAAAAGTTTTGTTCTGCTTCAGCAGTGTAATCTTATGGCAGTCTCACTGCACTTGCATCTCATTCTGACAATTCCCAATTAACAGTCTGAAGCTTAGCTTCAAGTGCAAAGCTCCACTTCTTTTAAAGAAACAAAGAAAAATTACTCCATGTATAACTTGGATATACTATAAATCACTGTGTCACTGTGTTTGCTTTATCACCTTATCACCCAACATACAGATGCTCTTCTGCTTTCTGTTTTCATCTTATCTCAAAAAGCACCTCAGGATGTGATGAAACACTGTCTGTCCACCAAAAGAATTTTCATGGTATGTAGACAGATGACTGAATGTAAAAGTTTGGGGATGAGAGAAAGAAAGCACTCAAACACACTTTCAAATCTGAACAAATAACTTCTTTTAGCAAAATATTTTGGAGAGTATCATACAACCAAAAAATTGGACAAAATAATGATTTGCTGTAATGTTTCACACTATGATGCATTAATAACTTTTAAATTATCATTAAACTGTTCTGTAATTAAATTGCAAATATATAATAACTTTTACCATTAAAATTATGAGATAATTGTAATTTAATTAGGCTCCACACTCCACATTCCAACATGTACATAAACTGGTTTAGAAAATATTTCATAGTACTAAGAATACACCTTTTTTTGCTTAGATTCCACAGTAGATAGTTGAGAAATATATCTCACACAGAGACAGACTGAGAGACAGGGATACAGAATGAGAATGCCTTATCTGCTTCTGACAAGCTTTTTGTTATAGTCAAAAATCTCTGTGCTACACAGATATTGCCACTGCCAGAGTGACAGTGTAATAGAAAATTGAGTAAGAAAGGCAAGTCATTTGAGGGCAGCACCAGGGGTAGTGGGTGGTCTCCTCAGACGTCAGTGATGTCTCACCCCACTGGTGCCAGCTGGTGACATCACATTTACAAACAGGGAAGAAGCTCAGCAGGGACTGACTTGCTCATGTACTTCAGGCAGTAGCTTTGTTTTTTGTTGTGTCATCTTAGGGTTGGAAGGATTACGGTCCAAGTATCTGCCTGGAAGAACCTAAAGATTCTGCTGTTGTGTCTGATCTATGGGTTGGTGAGTGCTGATCATGACAAATGTGTTGGCTCCCCTCATCATCCACCCCGGCAGGAGCAGAGGTGATTGATTTCCTCATGTCTCTTTTCAGTGACTACTCCAGCTTCCTCTGACTTTTTACACTTTCTTGTTCTTGGAATCACTGTTTGTTTTCATTTTAGTTTCTTGCAGCATCTTTGTGAAGCTTTCTTCTCCCATTTGCCTCCATCCTTTCTACCTCACAGGCATTTCTATATTTGTCTTGCATTTCTGTGTTTCTTTTCATGCCTCTTTTTCTTGTCACCCACCAATTCATCTTTGTTTTCCTTCCCATTTTCCTGTTTTCTGTTCCCTTACCTTTGAGTTCATGCCACCATTTAATATAATCTGCAATGGAGAGGTCTCCATGGAGAAGTTGCTTTTGATCCTTAGCTGTTACAGTCATTCCTGCACCCACTGGCAACACAGTGACTATCCTTTCCAAATGCTGTCAGTCATATTCTGCATCATGTAAATTTTGTACACAATCATCCAGAGATGTCTGTGATCAAAGCCTCACTGCAGATCACAGGCATGAGTCTGAGCCTCCCTCCAATCCCGCC
The DNA here is from genome assembly GCA_013400415.1 of Scytalopus superciliaris. Classification (NCBI taxonomy): domain Eukaryota; kingdom Metazoa; phylum Chordata; class Aves; order Passeriformes; family Rhinocryptidae; genus Scytalopus; species Scytalopus superciliaris. Next base: position 126,229 of record VXBX01003939.1, on the reverse strand, counting down.
ATCCTTGGCTGGCCAAGGTTAGCCCGCAATAACAGACCTGGAGACCTGGCTTTACAGGTGTCCCTACCCAAGACTCAGGAGTCTCCTCTTCTGAAACATGGCCAGCTCTGAGTACACCTCTCCTAGATTCAGGAGCACTGAGTTAATTTTGCCACCTGCTTTCAGAGGCACAATGTGCTGAGGGTGACTACTGCAGTTAGATATTCAGAAAAGTAAGGTCATAAAAAATGCAGTGTACATTTAAGCATCTTTCAATCCCTTTGGCCATGGACATAATTATCCTGGTTGAGGAGGACATCAGCTAATCCCTGCAGGCAAGAGCTGGAGAACTGCCAGGTTGCTGCACCAAGGAAAGAAGGACTGCATAGGTTGAAATAGCCTGAATAAGCCTGAAAGCAAATCAAAGAACCTTTGCTGTTGCAGGAAAAGTACTTGTAACACTAATAGTTGCAAATCAGAGCCTGAATGGATTCTGAGAGTACCTTCATGATAACCTACAGGACAAAAAAAATTGTCCTGTGGAAAACTGATGGAGAAACCTTGGAATGAAATCTAATGAGCTGGGCATTTACGGAAATACTCTGTTCTTTGTGTTTGTTTTTTTTTTTTTTTCTTTTGACGCTCCAGTCATGTGTTTTCTGAATGAACAACCAGGCCTTAAGATCCACCAATGACAAAGTTCCCAAATCACCACAAAAATTAAATAATCAATGAACTGTAGATTTTTCTAAATACAAATGCTTTACTCTTCACATCAAAGCTAACATGATTCCACTTATTCTGATAATAAGCACTTTTTCCCTTACTATCTTGGATATCAAAAAATAACTCATTGACCATAGATTACAGTGACACTAAAGATCAATTATTCATGCCAGGAGTCACTGGTCTTATCTATATGCTTGAAAACTAGGGACAGTTTATAATTTAATTTCACATATAAAAATGCAGCATTTTTCTAAATATGCTGGAGCTCTAATCAATCTTTGATAAATTCTTCAAAAAAATCAGAGGAGGATGTATAGAATGTTTGAGTACTGCAGAAGCAAATACATTCGCTAAGATCATGAGATCTTTAAAACTCACTGTAAGATTAATATGGTATTTTAACATAAGTTAACTCTAGAGGAACTATTCTACTTCCATTATGTGCCAAGCTGGCAGCTGTGCATTTTAAACCCAGCTGTGGCTTCCCTGGACTGTCTTAATGTAAGTTCTGTTCAAAGAGATATTAATCAGACTGGCTAGACTATTGGGACTTAATGTTTCCAGTACCTACTCTTTTATCTAGCCTTATAAACTTTATATTGAGATATAAATTAAGACTTCAAGTGCTCCTATTTGCTTCTTCAACTCCTTGCCTGAGGCCCTCTGTAATTCTAAGCTGTCTGTTGAGCTATACAAATGATATATGTGAGAATGCCATCAGCTTTGATATGTTGTTTATTTCTTCCTGTTAATGAAAAGATTTCCAATTTTTTATGCATATTTTTGTGGTTTGAGAAAATGCCATCTCTATATTGCTTTAAGGTTCACTGTGATGGAAAGGCTTTTTATTAAAATAATATTTTTCTTTAGTTTCAAGATTGGCACTTGCATCCTCTCACTCCAACAGTTTACATTTTCTCTGCATAATAGGATTGAAGCAGTGGAAGATTAACAGGAGGCAATCTAATTTAATGGTTGCAATTATAGTTGATGAAGGAATGTGTTAATCAGGAAAAATGTAACTCTGATGACTTCCTATATGGAAAAAAAAATAAAAGAAGAGAAAGTCTGGAGATGAGAAGTCTGTGCTGGGTGAGCTTGCTTATCCACTTTTGTTCTAGAATCATATTTCAGTACAGATATTCTGGCATAAAACTGCATTCTGTAGTACATAGACTATGTCAGCCTGATGGCTCAGCCAGTAGAAAATGTTGAGTTACTCAAATGTTTTCACTAGCACTTGAATAGATACTGAGAGAAAAAAATACTCATGCCTGCATAGCAGAAATTATCTGTGGGACCATTCCTCCATCTCAGCTGCACTTTGACCCTACAAGTGTATGTAAATACATACAAATTCAGAGACCTGTACTAGGATATGGTTGGCCATTATTTCCTAAATAGACATAAACTGCAATCTGCCTGATGCTCTAAAAGGTAATTTAGCACGCAGCAGGGTATTGTGGCCTCGCAGATCAGCCACTCAAAAAGGGTTCAGGGAACCACTGAAACTCTTCCCTCCGTGGAAGTGGTTGATGTATGCTCATAAGACAATGTATATGGCATTATTTGGTTATTATTATAAATATGACATGGCAGAAAAATTACAGAAGTCCAGCAATTTCATCAAATAGAATTTCACAAAGAGAGAACACACTTCCTCATTTTTTTCTCATATTTCAGGTGGTGAGAGAAAAGGGATTGCCTTGACCCAAAGGATGTCTCTTACTTCCCAGATGTCCTGAGTGTCCCCAGCCATCTGCTCCACGCATCCAAACACACCACACAGTGGTACTACTTCTGCATCCCCCACCCTGGGACACCAAAGGTCTCAGTTTTTGCAGAACTCTTTTTGGCAGTTTTGGTACCTCAGTGAACCACTGCCACAAGCAGCTACTGGCCCCATGTAAGACAGCAACCTTTTCCAAGCCTGTGAATATGAAGTGATTCTCAGCTATAATGTAAAACCCACTACATTAGATCAGTCCCTGTCCCCCCTAAAAAACCAACCAACAAAAAAGCCAACCAACCAACCAAGAAAACAAACACACAAAAAAAACCCCAAAAAACCAAACCAAAACAAAACAAAAAACCCTCCAAAAAAAACAAAAACCCAAAACAAAACCAAAACAAAACAAAAACCACCAACCCAAACCATCATTCAACATTCAGGTATATTTTTACAAAGTCAGTCTGGAACAAAAAAGCATTTCTATCTCAGGAAAAATTTCAGCAAGTTACATCAGAAGTAGAGGAACGTAAGTAGTAGAAAAAATAAACACCTTGCATAAATATTTTCTGTAGAACTACATATTTTTGAGGATTGATTTTATGACTAAAAAAACATATTCTCCATGTGTTATGTATAGTCGGTGATGTATAACCCTACTGAACTCTTTCACATATTAACAATCCCCCACCTTTGCTAGAAGGAAGCGCATCCCTCTCCAGTACCTCTCCCACCTTCAGGGCAAATGTTGGGTAGACTGTGGATCTCCTCCAGCTGCCATCATGTGGACTAAAGGGTTAAGCAGGGACAGGCATTAAACATGAAAGCATTGCTGTGGCATGATCTCCTCTCTGCCCGACATAGGAAATGGTGAGCCTATAGGATTGCTTTAGCATTTCAGTTGAGAAATAACACTGCCCCCCCTCAGCAGCAGAGGCCTGAAAACCAGAACTAATTTCTACTACCACTTTATGCTACAACTACATAATTTTCTGGCAAAACTCAAGAAACATCTCATTCTTGTTGTTCTTCTTCAAGTATATAATATGATTATATATAATTATATATACATAT
>VXBX01003939.1:104605-122553 GCA_013400415.1 Scytalopus superciliaris | reverse complement strand
TATATAATTATATATACATATATACATATAATTATATATAATAACATATTCTTTTATTAGAAGAAGAATAATCTTTTGAAGGAAATGGTATTGATGGACTTAATGCTATGAACGGTAAATAACTACTGATTTTAAAAGTGTTGAGTTCCCTCTGAGGCAGAACTTCGGTTTCTTATTACTTGTACTACAACAGAAATATTTATGTCAGCTGAAGAATCTGAACAAAGACTTGTGTTTCAAGTGACCAACCACATATTACAAACAGACAAGCTGCAGTGAAATGTTCACAGATAGAAGATTTATGTTCTGTGATTTAGTCATTATTTTGTGAACAGCAACTATCTTTATATGCTTCATGGTCTATTCACAAACAAACAAGCTAAATACAGGGCATAATAGATTCATAGCATGTAACTCCTGAAACTCCCATTGTCTCCTAGAAAGGAAACCCTCATACATGAACAAATAAAATTTAAAGAGCTCTGATCTTACATTATCAACACGATGCAGCATCTTTTTTTCCAATTTGCAGCAGTTAAGTTCTTCCATAATGTTTAATCTTTTGATCTCAATCCTTTCTGGAAGAAGAAAATTATCTCATTACTTTTAGCATAACGCTCTTTTCTGTACCTAGAACAAAAAAAACCCACTTAATTTCTAAACTTAGACATAGAAATAAATAAGAAATAAAGTAGAGTCTGAGGCAATATTTCCTTTGGCCTTTGGGTTTTGAAACAAATATAATCATTAGCCTTTTCTCACAGATGCAACATGTGCCTATGATTTATTATCACTGTGGGCAATTCATCATGTTCCTATCTATCCTTCTCCCTTGAGGTCCTGTCATTTTGAAACGTACTCCCAGCACTCTCTTCTCTGTGCTTAGCTCAGTCTTCTGCATTTGTTTAACATTTTTTTCTGAGCTAAGATCTTAATTGTTAAAATTGACTCTCTAAGTAGTTAATGCCATGGCTCCTTAGCATTTAAAATATTTGTTGTGCTTTCAGGATATGTCATGGAAAAGCAGACTTTGAAAATCCACTGTAATATACTAGCCATTTTCCCCTGTTCGCCTAGGAAAATGGTAATTGTCTTTTCCAATTGGTCTGGAAATGAAACCTGAATAATAATTTATTAGAGTTACTGATCCATATTCATTCAAGATGCAGCATAAATAGCAAAATTCGTTCAAAAATGAATTTTGATTTTAAGCTCAGTTAGGAATCTGACATTTAAAAAAAGATGGGCTGTGCATACCCCATTTTTCATCCTTCAGAGATATGCATTCTAAAATATAGAATATAGAAGACTATGTCAACAGACTTACTCTTCTGAGCAACCTAAGGTTTGATAATTTTTGATTTTTTAATCAAAAAATGAGAAAAAATTACACTGTTTTGAGAAAAAATTAAGATAGCAAATTGGTTACAGAAATCAAAATGTACTTCTTGCATCTTTCAGATGCATATAGTGAAAAAAAGAAACTTGAATGTAACTTGCAAATTGAAAGATAGTGGCATATTCTAATATTAATAAAGACATTTAAAAAGAAAGAAAGGGAAATAAAAGAAATTAATAGAGAATATAAGGAGTGATTTGGAACTTTAAAATGAGCTCACTGGAAACAGAAATGGAAAAACCATTGAACTGGAACATTGAATGGGAGGGATGGAAGAGGAAAGCATGGAGGAAACCTTAGTGTGCTGAAGTCCTTTTGGAAACACTTAAACAGGAGGATATTAGCTGGCTCAACTCAGGAATTATTTTGAGTTACTAGGGAGAACAGAAGAGGTGGTTATAAAAAGGTTCAGCTTTGTGGATAATATTTAATTGTTTTCCAGTACTGTAGTACACAGCAGGAAATCTATTGCTATTATGCTAAACACTGCATAATAACAAGAAACTTTTCAACCGCTCATGTGCAGTGACGGGAGAGAACAAAACCTAAAATAATTTTATTTTAAAAATAGAACCAGCTCCTTAGAGCTCATTTGAGAAGTAGAACCAAGGCTGCTGTTTCTACCTTGGAAGGTCCTGACAGAGCTCCTTCTGAGTCATCCCCATTGGAACAGGGCTACAGACCATCCCTGTAAAAACAACTGCAATGCTGGACCTTTCCCCCTTGGCCTTCCCATCCTCTAATCCCACCTTCTTCTCTCCTCCTCCTGGCTGGCAACATCCATTTCATTGATTGCCCTGAGACACTAGGCCTGATGGATCTAGCTTAGGGTCAGATAAGAACCAAAAAACAAACACAAGTAGCCAATAACATTGGTTGAACCTAATGTGGTTGCATTTCAAGACTTTTCTATGTGTCTAAAGAGGAAGACATAGCAAAAAGCCAGAAACAGAATGGAGTTCTGTTTAGATAGTATTTCATTGGTAGAAATTCATAGAGTGAGATTAATAAAGACATTAAATAAACTATATTTTATGACATGTTTACAGTTACAGATTTCAGCTATTTAATCTATAATTTGTTTAAATTTCCTACTGTTGCATACTATAAAATTTCTGGGGATTATATAAAGCCTCATAAAGGAGTGAGCCAAGGGAGAGGGGCTGAAAGGTGTTTGTATGTCTATTTGTTCTGACCACAAGAATTGTGTTTTGGAGAGCATATAGGGATATTGCAATTTTCCCTTATAGCTAATTCAGTTGTCTTGGTACAGGGCTCCATAATGTAATATGGATCTGCCCCATGCAACTTTCTATTTGTGTCAAACCAGACAATCTATGGCTGTCACAATTTATAGCCCTTGATATTGCTGAATTTTGGAAAAGTTGAAGGAATGGCCTGAGTGACACACTGCCTGGGTATGGTAATCAAAGAAATGTGGGTTTGGCCTAGTGTGGCAAAGAAAGAAGCAGCAGCACCTATCTGGAAAAGTAATTCTGTCTAGGAAATGAGAATAAACATTTTATTTTAATTGACATCAAGGAGGTCCACATCCTGCTTCTGAGTGATTGAAAAGACTTTGATTACTTTTTCCCACTTTAAAAATAAATAAATAATTAAATAAATAAATAACTCTTTCTGACAGACTTCCTAGGGGAATTTCTTTTATCATTTTATGAAAAAACTTTGGAGCTCCTGTGGGAAACACTGGGAAACTAGGAAAGATTACTGCTTCATTGCAATTCTGGGTATCTGCAGGAGACATCTCTAAAATTACTTTGCCTTATGAGTAGTGTCTTTAAATGCTGTGTTCGTAGAATTCACATCACCAGAGATCAGGAGCAATTTCATTCCTATACCTTATTACTGATGATCAGGTGCAGCAGTCTGAATCCTAGAAAAGAGAAAATGTACTGACACCATCTAACCATCAAGCAGCAACATGCTGGCTCAGTCAGCATCACTAACCCTCTGTACACTTCTCGCAGCGGGTCAGCCTCATTTTACTTCTCTACACCTTCCTTTCCACTGCTGAGATCAGGGACATGGGGACCATGGAACCTGCATCACCTTTTAGCAGCAGGAACAGCAAGTGTTCCTCCCTCCCAGGGACCTGTGCCATCACAGCAGCATGCTGAAAGCAACATTCTGAAAGACCAGGTCTTGAGGTCAAATGAGGTCAGATCATCTCAGCAATAGGACATGAAAATGTCATCCCATCAACACCACAAACAACAAAACTTGCTGGCCCTGTGATATATATAAATACTTTTTTTTTTTCTTCACAATAGTTTTGAGAGAAATTGAAATGTTATTGCTGACCACTTTTGTGTAGTCAGGTTGTTTTTCAGTTTTCTGTTCCTTTCTTCCTTAGAAAATTTCTTGCAAGCTGTTTCTTTATACTTAAAATTAAAATACAGGGAGCTGTCCAGCTGTGTAAGTACAATAACCATTTGCATGGACATTTTACATGAATTGGCCATCCCATAAAGCTTTAGAAATTTTTCGTTTTCTGTTTGATCTTCTGGCTAACTTTCTTTGTATATTTTCTGTTTTACTTCATAGAGTTTCAGTGTTATTTTCAGGGCTTGGCTGGAATTGTCTTAATGGACATTTAAAAACATCAGGTACTAATTAACTTATTAGCAAAGTTGAAGTGGCAAAGCACTTAGATAATCTTTGATAAACAATTTTTAATATCTAAATAAAATTTCCTGTATGTTAGATGTAATACCTTCAATACATAGACACCCAAATAGACCAGTTGAGAAGGTTGATTAATGCATCAGAAAAATTGACACACCTCTTCTAGTAGAATAGGCTAGACCAGACTAGACTAGAATAGATTGTTTCAGTTGCAAGGGACATACAACAATCATTTAGTCCCCCAGACTGACCAAGGACTCACCAAGGTAAAGCATGTTGTTAAGGGTATTGTCTAAATACCCTTTAAACACAGACAGGCTTGGGGCACCTGTTCCAGTGTTTGACCACACCTCTTGGTAAAGAAATGCTTCCTAATGTCCAGTCTAAATTTCATTTCTAGTACAAAGAAACTTTTCATTACATCTTTATTCCCCTTTTTATTTACATTATATAGTCTACATGACTCAGTATACATTGCCTCTCACATTCACTTACAAAACTTTAACAATCTGTAGTAAATACGTATGGAAAGGAAAAGCTATAAATGAACAACTCAAATCTTGCAGGTATTTTTCACATCTCTTGGCTCTAATAAGTTATAAAAATTACTTTTCTTGGTTTTGTTTTTGTTTTTAATCGAGGACACTGAAGCCAGTTTAAAATTTTGTTTGGTTCCAGTCTGAGCTCTGTTTTAATTATAATGTCCATCCTAAAAAGATTTAGTCAGGGGCTGTTTCATATGAACTACTGGAAATTTTATGACATGTAAGAGCTATGGGATGCTCTACTATTATACTTATCAATGTATTTTGGTATTTCTTTTAAGCATCTTAACTTGATAAGACTTATGTGAAAGACTTGATAAGATTATGTGAAAAAAATTAAGAAATAAGCAAAAAAAAGCCTAAGGGAACATTTTCATAGCCTAAAAGAGGGGTTTGTTTTTATTTAATTTTGAACAAGCTCAGCTTTCTAATTGTTTAAATTATTGTAATTATCCAGCCTTTACCAAAAGAGTAAAATGGGAAAATCTGAATTGCTCTTTCTTCAAATTAAGGTTTTCACTGAAAATGCACTGTGTGTTTGAACTGATGATGTATAAATATTTCCTCAAATAGATAAAACTATGGGAGATATTTAAAAGCACTCAGTGTTGGCCTAACTAGCGAACACAGTGGAAGAATTTTCCAATAGCTTCGATGCCTGCTGACATGGGTCAATGCCAAGTGCTTTAGAAATTCTTACTTTCACACTTTTTCCTTCTAATAATTAATGTTTATGACATCTGTTCTTATACCTCACCATGAAAACTAGCATTTCTGCTGCCTATTCATCAAAATGGCTTATTCAAATACATTTAAATTCCTAATTTATTTGAATATATTTTCAAGTTGCTGCATCTCTGGAACTTATTTGATTTATTTTCCATATAAACCATGGAATACCATGACATCCCCAGACTTGAAAACATGCTGTTGCCTCTTAAAGTAAAGAAATTGCTACCACCACTAGGCCTGATTTCTGTCATGTACTATGTGGAGCACTGGACTAACCTAAGGCAGAATCACAGAATATTCTGAGTTGGAGGAGATTCACATGGATCACCCAAGTCCAACTCTTAAGTGAATGACACATAGAGGTGATTGAACCCATGACCTTGGCATTATTACCACCAAGTTTTAACCACCTGAAATAATCTCAGGGTTAGTCAGCACCTGAGCACTCTCCCACACCTGAATTATCTTTTGCAGCAATACCTGAGTTTTGTTGCTCTTGATTATACAACTTTCAAAGCTGGAATCTTCTATTTATTTCAAAGTTCATGCTCAGAAGTTTTACTCTTGTCTAAAAAGAAAATAAAACACATTTTTCCAAATAATAAATATTTTATATTTCCTTTAAAACTTGAAAACCAAAATCAAAGTATCTGTATCTTGCCATTGCAAAAAAATTGTGGTTTTCAATGAAAACATGCTTCTAAATTAACAATTTTTTTCCTTCTCTTTCATGGAAGCAAAGTTTATTTACTGACCAGCTTTCTATTAAATTCCTTCCAGAGATCTACATATCACAGTTTAAAACTACAGACTGGGTAATGGACAGCCAGTGGGATCCAGACAAAAAGGTAATTTCCTGCAGTGAGAAGGATATCTATGCCCTCCCACATCATATACAACGTTTATCTTGGTAAAAGAGGCCTTACTGCCCACGAGCTCATGTCTCAGAGTAATTAGAAGTATTAGAATGTATTAGAAGTTCTAAAAATTCAGCGAAAAATATATGTGGTTCTTCACATGCTTCACAGAAGTTTCCAAACATTTTTACACACCTGCTGTTTACATTCTTGGATTTACTGTTTCTAAGATGACATACAAGCATTTCCAGATCATGTTGAAAGAGAGCACTGATACATCTTTTCTTCAGAGAATCCTACTCAGTAGATGTTTAATGGATTTTTTTTTTTTATTACACAATCCCACAGTAAAGAAAAGAAAAACTGAAGTTGACTTCACTGCTTTATTACTGAAGCACTACCAACTGTGCTCAACAACTATAATTACTATTTTCTCACAGACCAGTCATTTGTTTTTAACATTAATATTAAGGATCTGAAATGAACTTCTTTTTTCCTTTTTAATGATCGGATAAATAATGATATTTGAGAAATTAGAAAAATAGAAATAATATTACAAATACAAGAGGAAACATATATACAAATAAAAGAAAAAACATTGCTTTTTTCCAGGCAGAGCCCAGATTTTAAAAAAGAAAAAACCCACAAGTCAAAAAAATGGGGTTGCTGTCGCTCCATTTCAACAGAGCAGGGCTGTCAGGGTCCCCTGTGTCAATGCCCTGCATTACCTGTTAGAGGAAGCAAAATCCACCATGCTTCAGATAGTGTTGCTTTTAACAACCCCAGGTGAAGAGACTTCCTGCCTACCTGATACTCTGAGGGGAAGCAATGATTTCAAATGTCAGCCTCCTCAGCAAGAAGTGCCATTCATTAGAAGGACCTTTTTGCCTGTCCTTCAAAAGAAGTGGAAGAGGTGAAAGTATCTGTATGCACAAAGTTACAGAATGATTTAGCTGACAGCATCTGCAAAGTAAATGTACAGTGATTAACACATATTCTCTGTCAATCTCTTTAAGCTCCTGGTCTTTCTTATTACGTTCTGGGAGCAGGTATAGGAAATGCTATATGAGATAAAAGGGATGCATAACAGTCCCTTGGCATCACTTTTTTTATTCAGCTGGAGACACTGAAAGATTATTTTTACAGCAAAACACTAGAAAGCAAAATTTTGTGGCTGTGGTTTGTAAATATTGAAGATGAGACTGGTAAATATGATCTCTGCTTCTTAAGTCTAAACAGGCTCAGTCCTTCTGATCTTTTTCCTCTTCCCTGCTTGTGAGGCAGATGAAGTCTAAAGGATCTGATCACATTGGCCATACCTCACATGTAATCTGCCCAAGGCTACTGAATGTAAGTAGTGTAGCAAAGAAAAATGCAAATTATTGTTAAAAGGCACAGCAGACCTTCTTCAGCTAGAATCCAAAACCCAGCTGCCTGCCCCTGGGATCCTGCTCTCCCTGTAATTTTGCCTTGTGGTTTATTACCTTAATAGACAATTACAGACTATATAATTGATGGTCTATACAGTGGAAAGATTTAATGTAGCTTTAAGACAGAAAACTCATTCAAGGCATTACTCCTCTGCCTTCTTTTCCATGCTATGGAAGAACAATTTTCCAGCAGTTCTTGGTTCCTCCCTCACTTCTGCCCTGTAAGTCACACCAGGATATGTTCTTTATACCTGATAACCCTTATTATGTTTCTGATGGTATCCCATTCTTTCCTTTCTTTCATTCTTATAAAAGGTAGAAAAAATTCTTCAGGGCCGTATTTCACAAACACTGAGAGTGCTATATATGTATGTGTATGCTAAGTTTTCATCCTATACATTCTGAAGGTATCTTGCAAATCTTTGTGAGACACCTCTCTTTCTTTTGCTTATTTTCTCAACTATTAGCAGAAGCCCTGGGCCTGTTTACCAGGGCAACTGAATAAGTAAACCTTTCTTAGCACAACCAGACAGAACTCTTATGAGACAGCATAAAATTCTTGTTTAGTATGTCAAATATCTTCTGTGTTAATGACAAGGAAGAGAAATAATTGCCTGCAAAAAAATCTCATGTAGTCCTCAAGTAAGAACTACTATATTTAACACAATCCAATAACTGAAAATGATAGGAAGAGGTCTATGATCCAGAAACAGGACTTTTAACAGGTTCTAATCTGATACATCTATTTCCTTATATCAGTTTGTGCATGACTCCTATTGAAGATATATGCAAACTGAGAAAGGAGTTCATAATCCCAAAGGATTATTTGTTATTATATGTCCTCCAAAGTTTCATAAGCTTCATGACTTTCTAATTAGAATTGTGAAAAGATTCTTAAATCCATTTCATGTTCTTCTTTAAAATTGTTCCCCATAAATTGAAAACCTCAATTCTCCTGTAAATTTCTCCCTCCCCTGTTCTTTAGGTCTGCAGGTCTTAGAGAAAAATATTGCTTTCACTGAAAGAGGAATTCTTCTTAGAATTAGCATTAAAAAGCCTCTGTGAATTTGTGAAATGCCACTTTTACAAGAGGCAGAGAAGGATCTTGAATATTTTTCACTACTAGAAGGGCACAGAGAGTACAAAAATTGGCTGTGGTTAGAGAAGGGGTGTGATTAGTTTTAAGAAAGGGAGGAAAAAGAAAAAAGTATTATTAAGAAAGATATATAGTATACAGGAAAATTAAACTGGATAGGTGGAAAATGTTTCTAATAAGGGCAGAGCACTGAAATGACTATTCAAGGTCTTTAAGAAAGTTAGAAAAACATATAAAAGTAAAAATGAATCTGTCTGAGTGGGAAACTCTTAATGTCCCTTCCAACATTGTGATTTATGATGTTTATTTGACATAATAGATTTAATTTATCTCACAAGCCTCACTGTCTCTTTCATTCTGTCTATATTTGTCACTTTTTGTCTTCTTCCAATAAACATCTCAAAATTCTCAGCTATTCCAGTGAGCTGTTATCTGTTTAGAGGTTAATAATTCACAAAATCTCCATGTTCCCTCATACATCTGTGAAAACATATTTAAAAGCTTATTTTATGTGTTAACCAAACCCATTTTCTCTTAGGACTTGTCACATATATTTGTCTTGGTTGTGCCTGTATTCTACAAACATAAGTCTTCTCTTCATCCATGCTGTTGAAAATTACTTGCATCAAAAACAAACTCCAGCATAACTGTGAAACTGAGGTCAGATAATTTCTGATTTACTCTAAGGAGGGTTTTTTTTTAACCATCCATCTGTGGGTCCTTGGGCAAATCTCTAGACAAGTTCTAAGGGGTCTGTGAAAGACAGTAAAAGCAGGATATCCTACCTATTGACAATAGGCTGAACCTCCACACCCAGGGATATACAAAGAATGTTTTAGGGGACTTGAAAATTGAAAGTATTTACTCTAGAGTAATACACCTGCAATTTTAACTTTTCTTTGTGAATATGTTGGTGCAACTACCATTAGATCTTCAACCGTGACAGCACCTCATAATTAAGTAGGACAGGTACAGTTGTGAGACACCAGCAGGTTGGGGAAATTGGATGAGACCAATCTGGGTCTTGCAAGACTTGGTGGTAGGAGGGCAGGGATGACCTACCAATGGGAAGTGCTCTGACACCCACTCTCAGGCAAGACAGATGACTGATCTTTGTATAACTGGAGATATCTGAGATGGAGTCTTCCCATGGCAATAAGAATATCTGACTTTAGAGATAAACAAATGCCTGAAATAACACCATGAAACACTGTGCATCACTACCATCACAGCCAAAAGTGTGTGTTTCTGAAAGCATATGGAGATAATAGGACAGTCAGAAGACTGCAGTTTTCAGTCCTATTCTTTCAGTCCTATTATTCAGGGAAAACAAGAACCTAAATTCTTTCCTGAAACCTGGCTATGAAACACTCAATAATACACAAAGAAGCAAGATTTTTACACATGCTGAGTTAAACATTAGTAATTTATATCTTCTGAGGCAACAGAACAATTTAATTTCCAAAAACCCAAGTTTGCAGTTGAACTGCTAAAGTTTTCACAGAGTTTTCAAAGAGATAACTAACAATTGCAATGTTTCTTGAAGAAGAAAAAAAGTATTTCTTTGAAACCATATGCTTAAAATAAGCTGATGTCTCCTAGTTACAATTAAGAATTTCTAAGTATGCCAATTAGACTGTGTCTTGTTCTTAAGAGATTTTGATTGCACTTCTGAGCAAATGATGTGGGAATCAAGACAATTCTCAGAAGGGGTTCAAGAAGCTTTTAAAATAATTTTTCTGATGCATGAAAGCATAATCTAAATGGAGCTGTGTTTTCACATGAGGTCTTGTTCCTTAATGTATGATGTATTAAGCAATACTACTCATTGCAGTAGTTCAAATAATTTTAAAAGGCACCAAGAAGTTTGTTTAAAAGGGAGAAGGAAAAAAACCCACAACCTTGAATTCTTTCTACAGAACAAACATCATTGTAAAACTTTATTTCACCTTTCAGATAATAGCTTTTAACTGCTGGTATTTTTGCTTTACATTGCATATAAGCTTAAGTGGATGCGAATGCATGGACACTTACAGTGTAAAGTTTTTCAAGGGCTATTACCACTCATACTTTTGTTTTAAGGAGGTAGAAAGGGAGAGAAGGACAAATGACACTAGGACCTCAACCTGTCCAGCCATAAGAAAGCCTGGAGGTTCAGCAAGTGTAGAGACCTCTCTCGCCAGCCAGCACTCCTCCAAAAGGTGGCTTGGGAGGGAGCAGGTCACAGGACTACCATTTCCTGGCTCTCAGGTCTTTCAAGGAGCTCTCTGATTTTGTTTTCCACTCAAAACACAAACTCTTTTCTGTGTGCAGCAAGTGATGGTTTTTTGTGTGCAGCTTGGTGCTTACTTTGAGAGCACACGCAGGATCAGTCTCACAGAAAAAAGACAACGCAGAAAGAACTGTGCCTTGCCAGTCCTGCCTGAGGAGGCTCCACCTGTACCTTTTGCAACCAGGCTTGCCTATCTCGCATTGGCTTTTTTAGCCACCAGCGCGCTTGTAGCAAGCGTGGGGAGAGCCCTTCCCAAATCTTCGTTCTTCGCGAAGCCCAGCCATGATGATGATGACATGCAAGGTGTAAGGAACTTCACATGGAAAAGATGTTTTTAGTCTTTATGTTATATTTAAAATAAAGGGAAGCATGGGGCTATTTCTTCCTAGGTTCTGTGAATAAAATTCACCAAAGTGACTGAAATACCTGAAAGTGGGTGCAGAATTACAGTGCAACACAAATTTAATGAGTCCCAAAAAGATATAATAAATTTTATGGTGATATTGTAATAGGTGGAGCTCATAATATCCTTACACAGCTATTCCATTGTCCCACACATTCCCCTTTGAACCACAAAAGGTCTCAATAGTAAAACACATGCACACAAACCTTCCCCTTTAACAGACTTAGTCTAAAAACCCACTTGGTTTTGATTAATTCTACTAATAGTGAGTAACATCCACTTGGCTTTGCAGCTTCACTGACACCGTGACCTCACAGGACCCTCTGCTCTCACCATCTCCCATCTCACTGCCTTCTCACACCCCTGCATTTCTTCAGCCCTACAGTCCACGGAAGTGCAGAGGAGTGATGCTTTGCGTGGACTTTGGCCTCCATCTCAGTTTTCCTCAATTCTTGCCCATCTCTTGGAAAGCTTTTACAACTAAAATCAATGCAAAAAGTAGAGTTTGCAAATGGTTTGTATGTTGTTTCTCTCAATGCCAAGGTTTCTGACATAACACAAAGTTTAACACTTTGTCCTCTGTAGAAGGGAAATTCCCCCAATAAAAACCTAGCTGGCAAGTAGGCCATAATGTAGTCCTGAAGGATTTTAGAAGTAGTTTTATTATCATGTGCAAATATGCACTTGCTGCTTGCATAAATTTTTTAATTAAACTGCCATTAAGGATTAGAGACAAATCAGAATATATTACTGTGGTCCTAAACAGAAGAGACAGAGATGGGAAATTCATGTGATGAGGATAAATTTCTGAAATAAAACACTCAGTATCTTACCTCAGAGCAATAAAAAGGACAGCAAAACAGGCAGGAGAATGCTGAAGCCCAAACATCTGCTCCTATTCAAATCTAGGTTACACTGGGTTTCAGTACAAAAATCTATTAGGAAAAAAAAGAGATGAGAAACTCATGTAAAACTCACAGTATGGGGCAATCAAGTCACAAACTGATGGTAGTGTCTTAAAAAACTGTCTACATAGAAGCCTCTCCTTCTTTTCATATCTATTTTGCTTAAATTGGTTAGTACACATAATTGGAAATATTTAAGTAAATTTGAAATAAATATTAGAACTAAATGCAAGTATGGCTTTAAACCAATATTAATGATTAGTTGATATCATGGTAATACACACACTACTAAGACTCTTAATACATATCTTCCCATCTGTGGAAAAAAAAAATCTGTGTTTTACTTAAGTTGTACATTTCTTGCTGTTCCAGTAAAGATCTACTGTTTCGACCCTGAATGTGCTGTTCCAGTTAAAAATACACTGTATTTATATTTGCCCTTTTTACAGACCATGGGTTGTTACTTCAGTTCTCTCATCAGCTTTCAGATGAGCTTTATAAGAAATATAAACTTTTTTAGTTTTCTCCTGAGGCCACGTTGTCTACACTTATTTACAGATGTAATTTTACCTCATTTTTCTGGAACTTGGGGTTTTGGAAGCAGTTTTACAGTTTTTCTCCTTTTCAGGGTATTTTTATGTGATTGTAATTCACTTATTTTCCACAACTCTGATCAACAGCATTTTCTTTGAGGTCAATAAAACCCCAATATCTGTACAAAATAGCTAGCTATTTACATGAAAACGTGAGCAGCATCTCACCACAACAGAAGCACCTAGATCAGTGCCTCTGTTAACCTCCTTTCTCAGTTTATTCAAGTAGCATTTTAATTAATTTTGTTTTATTCAGTTAATATTGCTTGGAGTAACAGATCTGTCCCTACTAAAGTGCATGTGGGTGAGTGGCTATGTGCAGGGATGATGTGCTCTGTGCATTTATTTTAGCATTGAGAGAAAATTCAGTTTAAAAAAATGTGGCTTGTATTAAGTGCTGGTAATGGCAGAAGACAGAACTATTTTTTGACCTCCTGTGAGTTCCAGCGTTGAGTGCCAGCTCAGGAGAATGTAATCTCCTTAATCTTGAATTTTCTTCTAGTCACATGATTTCAGTGTCCTAGTGGAACATAACAGTGTCAGAAGCGTTCTATTAAGTAGGTTGTGCCAGTCTGTGGGGCTGCTCAAAACATCAGAGCTGTGACTGGATCCCACATGGATGGCTAGTCCTGCCCATGGGATTGAGAACTCTGGGCAGCTGCCCCACTTGGCAAAATGTCCTCTGGACATGAGATTTGTTCCTAACAAGTGAATGGCAGCAACTTAAATTATGTCAGTGACCTTTAGGAAATCACAAATGACAAAACAAGAGCTATATTTTGTGCATGAACTCAGGGCTATTTCAGAGCCAGTAGAAGTGAAGCACCTGCCTGATTGAGATATCCTTAGAGTTATAATGCCTTCTGTTTGGGCCAAAGAGCACAGCACCATCTGCTATTCTCTTTAAATGTTACAGCATCTGTTCTCCAGATGTGTTGCCAGTGCATCTGGCAGCGAGCTGGAGCCCACCCAGGCCCCTCAATCAGGAGCAGGTGCTGCCACAGCTGGAGCAGGGTCTCAGAGATCATGGCAGGGAAAGTAAAGCACCAACACCTTCCTCCTGTGAACACCTACAGGAACCTAAAGCTCTTCCTTTCATGGAGAAACATGTCTTTTCTGATCTGTTGTACATGAGAGAACACAGTAAGAAATTATAGAGTGACTATAACTCCAAGCTAATTTGAAGCTGTGAACGTCTTAATTTTCCTCTAGGAGAAGTAAATAGAAGACCATTTTCAGCCTTTTATTTACATTTCAAAAAAACCCTGAGCTTTACCTGCATGAACAGTCACACCAAAATTCTCCGGGCAACTTGCAGGCATAAGGAACAGATACATCCATACAGGATCATCCTCATACTCAGTGTTTGACATTGGAATGACACCCTAGAGTTAGGATACAGTTTTTAACATCAGTTCTGCTCATGTAAGTCATGAAGTTCGGCGCGAAGCCGGTGCATTTAACAGAATACATAACATTTCATAGAATCATTGAATTGTTAAAGTTAGAATAAACCCTTAAGATGAAGTCCAATCATCAACCCAGCACCACCACCATGTTCACCATTAAACCACCTCCTGAAGTGCCACATCCACAAGTTTTTTGGAACACCTCCAGGATGGTGACTCCACCATTTCCCTGAGCAGTCTGTTCCAATGCTTTACAAGCCTTACTGTGAAGAAATATTTCCTAATACCTAATCTAAATCTACCCTGTCACACCTTGAGGCCATTTTCTCCCGTCCTGTCATCAAAATCCCATTTTTATTTGAAAAAAAATTAATTAGGATGCAGAAGTAACTGTATGTGAACAATTTTTATGATAAGCTTTCTTTATTGTTTTAGAGAAAAAAAAAAAACATTTTCACATTTTTGTATTAACAAAAATAACTATTATTTGAAGTGACCTTTAAGTGCTGTCTACCAATAGTTATGATGGGAAAAATCAGAGTCATTTAATGAGCTGCAGTTTTCTATAATTTCTTGAATCAGACATACGTTGTTACTCCAAATATGAATAAAGATGAGGGGAGTTCTCAGTTTAAGTGCATTGTTTCAGCCTTTCTTAATGAGCAGACTTATTTTCAGTGCAATTAATGATTTTTTTCTTTTGAAGTTTGTACAGTAGATAAGAAAATACAACAAAAAAGCATCCCTTTGCAAGAACGTTGTGGCACGTTTTCATTCAAGGTCTGTATAGTGAACATGTTGCACTTGTTCAGGCAACAGCAACATGTTAATAAATCCCATTAATTCCCTTTTCCCTCAGGTCTTTGCTGACTGTTTGTCTGACAAAGTTCTACTGTTATTAATTATGACAGATCAGGCCTTGGTTTTCATCTCTCTAGGGAAACGCCATACTGTTATTTTAAGGTGAGTTGCTCAGTTCAAGTAGAAAAAGTGCCTTAATCTCTCAAGACTGTTAATGCAGGGCAGCTTTTTTGAGTCAAACAGTTTCACACTTTTCCTGACAGTAGGAATATATTGATTATGAAGGAAGCAGAAGACAGTGGATGGGATGGACAAGGATCCTCCTGGGGTTTCAATCCAAAACATTTGAAACACCCTGCTGTTCTGCACTTCAAAAACATCCACCTCAGAAAGATAAGCGAATTACTTTGCCTTTCCCCTTCTTTTCTATCTTGTTAGGTTTTTATTATTTTCAATACAATTACTCTGCAAATACTTAGACATCCAGCCACTACAGTGCAGATTGGCACAGCTGGAAAGTCCCAAAGATTGTGATGGTTTGTTTCCCCCTCGTGCCATACGTGTGTACCTACAGGCTCACCCAAAAAGCTAAGCCAGAATATGGAGTAGGAAAATAAAAAAAACAACCTTATCTAATCATGGCTTTCTGAAAATCCATTTCTCCAAATAAAGAACTGTAGATTGTGCTTGAAATCACAAAGCCACGGATTACTAAAAGCTGCTCTGGGACAGGTAGGAGAAATGAGATTGTCATTGTATATGACAATGGGAAGACATCAACAGTGAATAAAAGCTGGAAAATGCTGTTCTTTCCTTTTTTAAAGCCTGATGAGTTTCAGTCCTCAGTTGCACTGATTAGTTGAAATAATGTTGTGTCCTAGGAAGCTTTCAGTATTTTTCTTTTCAAACCCACTGCTGCTACTTCACACTCTTAATACTTAATGTAATAGATCATAGAATTTTCCTATTAGTACAATTGATAATTAAACAAGTGATCCTGTAGAGCACCTTGTTACACTTTACATTAGCTTTCCACAATTTAGAAGAATGAACTGTACACGTCCTTTCACAGCTGAGCTGTACCATTGAGGGTACATTTTTCACCATGGGATCACTTCCCAGAGTTTTTAAATGAACTTTAGCATTGACTTTCTTTAAATCTTTGCAATCTACATTGACCTTTTCCCTACTAACCTCCATTATTTTCATATGCTCCAAAAATTGTAATAGGTTAGAGGTGAATGATTTCTTTCAAAGAAAAAATTCTGCTTTATATCTGAATTACCACAAATCTCTGAAAACTGAATAATTTTGTTTTTAAAGATCAATTTTATTGCTGAGATAAGTCTTAATTTTCTGCAGTTCTCTGAAGCATCAGATCTATTTCTTCAAAGTGTATATATAATTCTTTCTAAACACTTGATGTCCAGCAAGTAAAACCATTTTAATATTATATTCATCATGAAAAGTAACATTATAATTTCTTTATGACACAACCAAAATAAGAACAACAACCAGTCTAAGAACAACCACTTGAAATACAGTATAGGAACATGGCATTGCTCTGTTTCACCAGTGAGTGGTGAGAAATTCCCTTCCACTGACTCATTAATGGCTCATACAAGTCTGAATTTTTTTCAGAAGTTCACTAAAATGCCAATTATATTTTTAAAAACTCTAGCTGCCTCCTGAATGCTAAAGGTCTTTCAAAATGATACATGTTCATAGAGAAATACAGTCAGAGCCAAAAATAATAAAAATGCTACCCAAACCCTTAGAATCTTCACAATTACTCACTCATAGACACTTCTAGACATGAAAACTACTATCAGATAGCTCTTGGCAAAATCACAAAAGATTTGTGCCAAAGTGAAGCCACACTGGTACCTGTCCTGTGCTGACATGTTCCTGTCAGTCATCTTTGCCAGTTTTGCCCACTCTAGGACGTGCTCTCAGCAATGTTGCAAAGCTTACACAGAAGCAGCTGTATTTTTCTGGTCTATGCAAGAAAAAGAACCATAGAATCAATAAGGTTGGAAAAGACCTCTAAGATCATCATGTCCAACCTAACACTGCCAGGTCCACCACTAAACCAAATTCCCTTGGAACACTGTATGAAGGAATAAATTGATTTTCAGCCAAGTAGGCCAGATGTAGGCGGCCAGGGTAAGTTTTACTACTATAGCTTATCCAGCTTAGCATTCATGAACAATTTCCCTCACTAGTCATCAAGACTGTTGGAGTTCAGGACAGAACTTTCACTCCGTAAATAAGGGCTGCAAGAGGTGGGAGCTGCAACCTCTCAGCAGAGGGAATATGCAAAGTGGCACCACATAGTTGTGTACCAGTGGCATGCTCAGGATCTGAATTCTCTGGTCTTGTGACTTACTCCACTCTGACTAGCCACAATAGACAGAAAGCACTGTCATCCCCATGCTCAGTACCTAATCTTCTCTTAGACTGATATTTTATGACAGATCTCACTTGGGGTTTGCTCCATTTAAAAGGAAACACACAAAGTAATAGTGGGCAAAGAATTAGTAACTGGGAGGGAAAAGGTAGTATGTTGCATCAGGGCTTGTAGAGCTCAGACTGTGGTATGTCTGAGAGCAGAAAAATCCCATTGTTGCATGACCAAGGAAAATGTAATCAGCAGCAGTACTGGAAAAATCTTGCCTAATTGCATTTTTACACAATGAGAGAAATGACATTGGAGTTGTTCCAGGTTTTTGGTTACATAATATATGTTTAACAAAACTGTCTAATTATAACTGCACATATTTACTTGAGAGATAAAAAAGGCTTCAAAGGAGATTTTTCAACCTCCAGGAATGATTAAAAAAAAAATAAAAAAAAAAAG